>JAJOOH010006624.1:0-15499 GCA_029582605.1 Solanum gracilifrons | reverse complement strand
TTTTTTTTTTTTTTTTTTTTTTTTTTTTTTTTTGATAATTCAAAATAGGGTTCTCCTATTTTCAATTGATCAATGTTGTTCTTTCATTGTTTTGCTGTTACAGATTTCTTATTTGTGCAAATTTAAAAGATTCCCATGTTATAGCAACATCACTAATTGATGTCCACAATACTAGATGAAAAAATGATGAAATAAATAAATTGATATCCACAATACTCTTTGATTTGGTTAAAACTTGAAATTCAATCAGAGATGAACTTTTTCTTCCATCAAGTTAGAGTTGAGCTTGACTTCTCTTTATTTGTTTTAGTGATACTCCGAAGTTTTTCAAATTGTTGATGAGAAAATGGAGAACACAGACGGTGACTGTGTTCTTATCTCCCTGGCATCATCTAAAGCTGCACTCTGTTAATTCTGATTAGTCGTATGTATTTGATGGATAAAGATGGTGTGGTTCTTATATTTAAAGCTGCAAGGGCATTGAATACACAATATTATTCAAGGGAATTAAAATCTAGTATTATTTTGAGCAACTATCTCAAATATCTCGTCTATCTTATAATTTTTAGCGCGCTTCTTTTTGAATTGATGGACATTTTGTGAATTACTTCTTATTAGTAACACTTAATATGTTTTTCAGGGTTGTGTTGGCGCCATTAACAAGGCAAAGATCATACGGCAATGTTCCTCAACCACATGCTATCCTTTATTACTCCCAAAGAACCACAAAAGGGGGTCTTCTAATAGCTGAGGCCACAGGAGTTTCTGACACTGCCCAAGGGTAACCACAATTTACCAAGTTCTCAATAAGTTTATAATTACGTTCTACATTCCTCCCGGATACTCTTTCTAAATTCGTCTATATGCCATATTGATTGAAGGTACAATGATACTCCTGGAATATGGACAAAGGAGCAAGTGGAGGCCTGGAAACCAATTGTAAATGCAGTGCATGCCAAAGGAGGAATCTTCTTTTGCCAAATTTGGCATGTAGGCAGAGTTTCCAACACTGGTAACTCACTTTTGACACTTTGACAGAATTAATGTATCACTAAATGTAACTTTTGTGCTTCTTAATCGACACCCATCTACAGGTTTTCAGCCCAATGGACAGGATCCTATCTCCTGCACAGACAAGCCATTAACACCTCAAATTCGTTCCAATGGCCTAGATGTTGCACAGTTTACCCCACCACGCCGCCTGGCAACAGATGAAATTCCTCACATTGTTAATGATTTTCGGCTTGCTGCTAGAAATGCCATTGAAGCTGGTAAAAATTTCTTCTAAAGTTCACTGCTTGGTAAAATAGAATGATTTTAACATGTTCTATGTAGGAAAAGCTAAACTTTGTTTAAAATATGTGAACTCATTTCATATTGTATATGTTTGGAGTCTGCTACTCATATCATTTTGCTGGTTCAACTGACATATATGAACACTGAATTAGAACGTTTGTTGCAAACAATACAACGGAGAGACAAGAAATGTTTTTGTAACCTTCGCAACATAATGTATACAAACAGTGTTACATATGCAGTCTAAGGGTGTGTTTGGTATGAAGGAAAATGCTTTTCATGGGAAGTGTTTTCCTAGAAAATGTTTTGTTGGAAAATAAGTGGTGTTCTTACTTATTTTCTAGTGTTTGATTGGTGAGTGGAAAACATTTTCTTCCATACCGAACACACCCTAAGTGGCATTTCACTGGTGCTCTTCAGTGAATAACCAGAATGATTCACTTTTTGGTTATGTCCATAATGGATTTCTGTGAATAAGGAAATGAAATTAGGTCTAGACGTTTTAACAAACAACTTAAATCTTGCACAATATTTGCTGAAATAGGTGCTTTGTTAGATTAATTAATTGGGGAGTTGATCAGTTGTGATGTACAATCCTTTCATTGAATGACTTTCCATGTGCTATCACATCAGTATTGTCTTCAAACTAACACTCTTTCAAACCAAGTTTGTGTTATGTAATCTGTTCAATTTGTAGGATTTGATGGGGTTGAGATCCATGGAGCTCACGGCTATTTAATCGACCAGTTTATGAAAGACAAAGTCAATGATCGAACTGACCAATATGGAGGGTCTTTAGAGAACCGTTGTAGATTTGCACTTGATATAGTTGAAGCGATTGTAAATGAGATAGGAGCTGACAGAGTTGGAATAAGGCTTTCTCCATTTGCTGACTACATGGAATCAGGAGACTCAAACCCAAGTGCTTTGGGCCTTTACATGGCTGAATCCTTAAATAAGTATGGCATTGCCTACTGCCACATGGTTGAGCCTAGGATGAAAACAGTTGGGGTAAAAGTTGAATGCCCTGAAAGCCTTGTACCCATGAGGAAGGCATTTAAAGGTACTTTTTTGGTTGCTGGTGGTTACGATAGAGGAGATGGAAACAAAGCTGTGCTTGAAGACCGAGCTGATCTTGTCGTGTATGGGCGTCTATTCTTAGCCAATCCAGATTTACCAAAGCGATTTGAGCTAGATGCTCCTCTCAACAAGTATATCAGGGAGACATTCTACATATCTGATCCTGTTGTTGGCTATACTGACTATCCATTTCTTGAAACCACGGCATGATGCCAAGGGTTATCAGATACTTCTTGTCTCACAAAAGAAGTAATCTATTAATAAAGATCACAAACATTTTCTGCACTTGAATTCTGTATGTTTTCATCTTATTTAATGATAAATAAATTCACGCTCTACCGATCATTGTGAGTTAATTCTTAGCTCTACATTTCGGCCAGTGAGGGCTTGATATACAAGATGCATCGGTCTATCTTCTATTACTATTAGCTACATCGAGTGTTTCAATTTTTTCTACACATGTATGTTCATGTATAAACACACTATGTTGTAGTATATGTGAGTATCAAATGAAATAAAATAACTACTTTTTGCAACTATGTTAGTAGATGAAGTTAAAGATATGCATACCATAAATATGGTTGAAACAAGCCTACAATAATAGAATTGGGAAAATGCATAAATTGCCCATGAACTTGTCCCGAAAAGTAAGTTATACAACACTACTCTTACAATATGTGACGTATTACACTCATTGCCACATTAGCGATACTTCAACGCCATGTCATAAATTAATCAATTGTTAAAATTCTCTAATAATTATATCTTCTTCATAGCAAAATTGCAAAGAAGAAACTTTCTACAATGGCCTCCAAGAAAACTTTCTAAAATCCAAAGCTGATTTGTGGAGTGGAAGAATTCTTCAATTCCAAAATGAACCACAAGAAGACTACTTCAATTTCTTCCATTGATTAACCATGAAAACCAAACTTCCAATTGCAAAAGAGATCTGGGTAAGATGGGGGTGTACAAAGACTTTAATCCTACTTTGTATTACGTAAATAGGTTGTTTTCAACAGAACATGAACTGATTCCTGACAACAAAATTTAAGACACAACTGCAATGCAGTTTGACCAATGCATCTTCCAAGTATTGCAAGTGTAAAGTGTTACGACCGAATAATCCGGTATCATGCGGAAGCTAGCAAAGCAAACCTCTAAAGACTATGAGTAAGAAGACAAACAATAAATATACCATAAGACACAAAGATTTAACGTGTTTCGATCAATCGACCTATGTCCACAAAGGAGATGAACAATCCACTATATAAATATGAGAGTGCAAAATATAGAGAGAAATAATCTTACCCAATTCACTCGGAATAAGAAGAGGTTCACATAAGTGATAACGTATCACTTGTGTCTAATTGTTTCCCACCACACAAAACTCTCTAGGCCCTAGGACTATATTAAGAATGTTACTAAGTTAGAAGAAACGAGTCTCTATATATAGAGTCCTAAACTTTTTCCTACAACAAAAAGACTAGCCTGATATGAAGATTTTCTATTTTCCATTTAGGAAAAGAAGAACATATTTATAGTAAGAAACTCAGGTCAAATACCCAACATAAAGCACATACAAGAATGCAATAAGATTGTACCATCAAGCAATCAAATGCAAAAAGAGTAAGCATGTTATAGAATCATCAACAAAATCATAATATGGCACATGAAAGACGCCAACAGAATACTTAAAAGAGTAAAACAATCTCATTCAGACCTATCTTTTGCCTAAGCTCAAAATAATTGAATGTCAATATCCAGCAAGCTCAAAGAACTTGAAATAACTTCAAGTCTGCAGATATTTACACTGTAAACACATACACACATCACCAGGCTGGAATTCAATCATCAAACACGACACTATACACACAATTAATTACTCCGGGAGTTCAATTAACACCTCACGCAATGATTAAGATTTTACACAGGCAACACACTCTGCAGGGGGGACTCTATTCATTCACAACATCAAGTTTGTTATTTGCAATTTGATTGATTTGACAAACCATGAGACCTTGTAAAGGGACCTGATCCTTGTGTCGCTGCGTATACAAATGACATGCTGTAAAAGTACAATTAGTTGGTGCACAGTCTCCAACTGTGGCAGAAACCTCGGCCAATGGTATGGCCTCGAAGGTTGTGTCTATCCTTCATAAGGGTTTCCTCAATAGGCATAACCTTAGTTTTTGCATCTTGAAAATTCTCAAGAACACAAGCAAAGACCCATCTTGGTGAAGTATTCTCCAAAAGCGCAACAGGGACCTGATCAAGCTGCAAGTGTCATAGTTGTCTTATGAGTTATACTTCCATGCTTACATTGTAAATTTGTTCCTAATCTGTAAAGAATTTAGATCTTTTGTTCTTTTTGTAAAAGTCTAAATCAGATAGAGTTAACTGATTTAGTGGGCAGTGTTGTATCTGCTTAGTCAAATTCTAAATCACCTAGGAATTAGCTGGTTTAGTGGGCAATGTTGTATCTACTTAGTTGAAGTCTAAGTTATCTAGGGTTGATAGCTTAGTGGGCAGTGTGGTATTTTCTTAGGTTCAGTAAGTAATAGGGTTATTACTTAGCTTTGAGATTAAGAGGTTAATCTCGTTTGGGCTTGTAATCTATGTTTCACTTTTGCTTGAGGAGAATAGTGAAAACAGTTAAAAATTATGTGTGACAGGTCGTGGTTTTACTCCCTTAAGCAAGGAGGTTTCCATATAAACTGCTTGTGTTATTTTCCTTTCATTTTTCATTCTTCATTACTGTTCTTGTTGAGTCAAGGGACATGGTCTGTTGACTAATAGTGAACGCATATATTATATCAATTGGTATCAAAGCAGGTTCTCTCTAGCTGGTTAACACCAAGAGAGAGATTCTTGTAGAAAGATGGTTGCTCCACTGAATCTGGAAGAAGGGCAATCATCAACAAGACCACCTCATTTCAATGGCCAGTTCTATAGCTGGTGGAAGATAAGGATTCACGACTTACTAATGACCAAAGACAGCGAGCTATGGGATATTATGCTTGATGGACCCTTCATCCCAACAACAAAAGTGAAAGATGGTGAAATCACAAAAGTCGTTCCTAAGACTCTTCAACAGTACAACGAGGCGGACATAAAGAAGAATGAGAAAAGCTATAAAACTAAGAAGTTGTTGGTGTGTGGTATAAGTGTTGAAGAGTACAATCGCATTTCAGCTTGTGAGTCGGCAAAAGAAATCTAGGATTGTCTCAAGACAGCTCATGAGAGCACAGAGCAAGTGAAAGAATCAAAGGTGGACATATTGACCACTCAATACGAGAACTTCACAATGAAGGAGGGAGAAACTATTCATGACATGCATACCATATTCTCCTTCATAACCAACGAGCTACTCAATTTGGAAAACCCATAAATCCCAGTAAACAGGTAAGGAAGATTCTTCGAATCCTTCCCAAGTCATGGTCAAGCAAAGTGGATGTCATTACTGAAGAAAAGGACCTGAAGGTGCTGACGATGGATGCTCTGATTGGTAACCTTCAGACTCATGAAATGAATAGAAACCAAGACACTTCAAAGAAGGAGGTAAAGAAAGATAAGTCTCTAGCTCTTAAGATCTCATCAGGTGAAATTTCCAGTGAAGAGGAGGATATGGCTTATCTCACCAAGAGATTCAAAAAAATAGTGAGAAAGCATGAAGGATTTCGAAAGGGAGGGAATCCTCTTCGGGCAGTGAATGCAAGTTACTTATGTCACAAGTATGGAAAGGCTGGACACTTCACGAGAGACTATCCGACGCTTAAGGCTGAAAATAAAGAGTATCAAAGACATGGAGGTGAAAAATATAGAAGAAGGGACATGGTACCCAAGAAGAAAGCAAGAAAAGTTGCAACTAATTATGTTGTGAAGAAAGCCTTCGCTGTTTGGGGGGATTCATCATGTGAGTCAGAAGAATAAGAATGTCCCGAAGATGCATCCATGCTAGCTATTAAAGACGATGAGAATGTGTTCGATGGCATGTTTGCATTCATGGCTAAATCTGACAACGAGGAAGATGAAGAAAAGGTAACTCTCCTTGACCTTAAACAAAACTTGAATGCTTATTCTGTTAGAAGGTTAGGAAATCTAGTTGTTTTTTTGATTGACTATGTTATAGAGTTAACAACTGAAATGGACTCTATGAACAACAGTCTAGACAAGTTTAGTGAAGAAAAGATAACATTGACTATTCACATGTCTGTTATCGAGGAACAATTGACAGTTCTAGAAACTGAAAATCTAGAACTCAAGGAACAATTGAGCATAATGAATGTAGAAATCTGGAAAAATAAAGGGAGAGGCTAGTAGCTTTCAAATAGATCTAGAAACTAGTTTGAACACTACTGAAACCGGACTTGCTCTAGCCTTGGAGAGAAATGATCAGATGGAAAGGGACCTGGTCTGTCTTAGAGAATAACTGAAAAATTCTCTAAGATGGACCAACTCCACAAAGTTACTTTCTAACATCACTAGTAAAAGTAACTACAACAGGAAGGGGTTAGGAAGCTTGAACATTAGTCCTCCCTACAATCCTCATAGTAAGTATCTGTCCGTGTCAGATAATTTATTATGTCTTCACTGTGGTCGCAATGGTCACCTGAAAAGGGACTGCCCTGCCTGGAAAGCCTCACGAGAAAAATTTTGAGTCTACTCTAGACGGAAAGTTGCACAGAACAAGGGACCTGCTCCTATTCCTAAGTCCTCCAACATGAAAAGGACTAACCTGCCTCATTGGGCAAGAAGCACTCTCATTATGCCTCTATCAGCTTACTGGGACAAGTCTAACAAGTGATCTTTGTTGCATGGGAGTGAAGGAAGTAGCAGTCAGTGCTTCATGGACAGTGGATGCTCGAAGCATATGACTGGAAAGACTAAAAACTTCTTTTCACTCAAGGCACTTGAAGGTGGAGGTGTATCTTTTGGTGATGGAAATAAGGGGTATATTCTTGGAGTTAGCAGAATTGGGAAATCACTAGAACACTCTATTGAAAATGTCTACTATGTGAGTGGATTAAAATACAGTCTTCTTAGTGTTTCCCAAATATGTGACAAGGGAAACGAAGTTAAATTTCTATTAGAAAAATGCATTGTTACCAGCTTGTCAACTAAGGAGGTGATCCTAACGGCCATAAGGAAAAAGAATATGTATGTGGCAGACCTGGATACTGCTCAGGGAGACGATCTGATATGCCGGAGCGCGCAAAGTGAAAATGCCAGCTTATGGCATAGGAGGCTAGGTAATGTGTGCTCTTCTCTACTGAACAAACTTGTCTCAAGGGACCTGGTTCGTGGCCTACCAAAATTGAAGTTCAGTGACAACAAGGTGTGTGATGCATGTGTTAACGGGAAACAGACCATATCCTCATTCAAGCCAAAGAAGCAAATGAGCTCGTCAAGAGCTCTTGAGTTTATTCACATGGATCTGTGTAGGCATATGAAAATTCAAAGTAAAGGTGGAAAGAAGTACATTCTGGTGATTGTGGATGATTACTCAAGGTTCACTTGGACTATGTTCCTCAAGTCTAAATGTGAGATGGTTGATGTTCTGATGATATTCATTAAAATGATTCAAACAAAGCTTAACTACAAGATTGTAGGGATCATGTCTGATCATGGAACTGAGTTTGAGAATGAAAATCTTGATACTTTATGTGCTGACAACGGTATTCATCATAACTTCTCAGCACCCAGAACACCTCAACAAAATGGTGTTGTTGAAAGAAAGAACATAACTCTGGTTGATATTGCCAAAACCATGCTCATAGAGTCAAATCTTCCTTAGAACTTCTGGGCTGAAGCAGTTAACACTGCATGCTACGTAACTAACAGGTGTTTGATCAGGTCTTTACTGAACAAAACACCATATGAGCTACTCAACAACATGAAGCCCAAACTGAATTATTTAAGGGGTTTTGGTTGTAAGTGTTTTGTGCTGAACAATGGCAAGGATGATCTAGGAACCCTAGAAGTGATGAAAGTGTGTTCGTAGGGTACACATCCTCCAGCAAACCCTACAAAGTCTTCAACAAAAGAACATTGTGCATTGAGGAGAGCGTTCATGTGATTTTTTATGAAGGTGGAGAATTGACGAACTTGGAGCAGAAGGATGATGATGATCTTGAAGAACTACTTTAAATTCATAGAGATGAAGTAAATAATCTACGAGCTGAAGGAAATCAAAACCATGATGGTGCTGATTCCGGTCAATCTGGGAAGGTTAATGAAGCTGACAAGTCCGACGAGGGATCTGGTCCATCCAACAATGCAGATCAGGAGGAGTCACCTCAATCTGAGACTGATGCTTTCGAAAATGAAGAAGAGTAGACAGATCAACCTCAACCCCTGAACTCTAACTCAGGATGGAAGCATCAATCGTCTCACCTTCTTTATAATCTTATTTCACCATTGAATTCTGGAATGCAAATCAGATCCAAGACTAGAAATCTGGTGGCATTTTCGGCATTCATATCAAACATTGAACCCAAAAACGTCAAGGAGGCTTTGAAAGATGTTGATTGGGTCAATTCTACGCAAGAGGAACTTCACCAGTTTGAGCGAAGTAAAGTGTGGCACCTGGTACCTAGACTTGGTGATAGAACCATTATAAGGACCAGGTGGGTGTTCAGAAACAAGCTTGATGAAAATGGAGTCATTACACGAAACAAGTCAAGATTGGTGGTTTAGGGCTATAATCAAGAGGAAGGCATCGACTATGATGAAACATTTGCTCATGTTGCTAGAATGGAGGCTATCAGAATTCTTATTGCTTTTGCAGCCTTCATGGAATTCAAGCTCTTCCAAATGGATGTCAAAAGTGCCTTTATAAATGGTGACTTGAAGGAAGAGGTGTATGTTAAACAGCCACTTGGTTTTGAAGATGTTGACTGCCCAAACCATGTGTTTAAACTCAATAAGGCCCTGTACGGACTGAAACAAGCTCCTAGAGCTTGGTATGAGCGGCTGTCCAGATTTCTTTTAAAAAATGGATTCAAAAGGGGAAAGATAGACAACACGTTATTTCTAAAGAAAAAGGACAAGGAATTGCTTATCATCCAGGTGTATGTGGATGATATTATTTTTGGAGCTACCTCTGAAGTTCTTTGTGAAGAATTTGCCACTTTGATGGGGAATGAATTTGAGATGAGCATGATGGGAGAATTGAACTTCTTCTTAAGATAGCAGATCAAAAAAACCTCAAGTGGTACCTCAATCTGTCAAGAGAAGTACATAAAGCAGTTTCTAAAGAAGTTTCATATGGTTGACTCCAAGCCTATTGACATCCCCATGGGTACAAACTCAAAGATCGGAGCAGATGAGTCTGATGCTTTGGTAAATCAAACTATGTACAGAGCAATTATTGGATCACTGCTATATTTAACAGCAAGCAGACCTGACATTGTCTTCAGTGTAGGCATGTGCGCAAGGTTTCAAGCATGTCCTAGAGAATCACATCTGAAAGTAGCCAAGAGGATTTCCGAGGTATCTAAAGAAGACGGTGACCTAGTCCTCTTCTATTTAGCAGGAGACTCTTTTGATCTGGTAGGGTATGCAGATGCTGATTTTGCAGGCTATTAGGTGGACAGAAAGAGCACTTTCAGAATAGCACACTTCCTGGGATCCTCACTCATCTCCTGGGAACCAAGAAACAAAACTCAGTGGGTCTCTCCACGGCTGAAGCTGAATATGTAGTTGTTGCATCATGTTGTGCACAATTACTATGGATAAAGCAGCAACTTGAAGATTTTGGAGTACTCATTCATACCATTCCACTCATGTGTGACAACACCAGTGCAGTCAACATGGGGAAAAATCCAGTTCAGCACAAGAGAACGAAACACATTGATATCAGACATCACTTCTTGAGAGACAATGTTAAAAAAGGGAAATCAACATGCAGTATTGCAGAACTGAAGATCAAATTGCAGGCATTTTCACAAAATCCCTCAGCAAAGATCATTTGAGAGTAACAGGCTGAAGTTGGGGATGATGAACATGAATTGAACTGATTCCATCCAAAGGCATTCAATCTCCTTTGGCTATGATCAGAAGGGCATGTATCCTCATTATTTGTAATGTTTTGTTTTAGTAAGATCAACCTTGTACCTGCTACAGGTATACACTCATGAGAATTCGCAGGAGTAAAATTATCAGAACTATTCAGGGATTAAACTTCTCCACTTGTAGATAGGGACCCGGTCCTGCCTAAAGGTTAGCATTCTCTACATTATGCTTAAACTGTCAAATGAGAACTGTTGAGATCTCCACATGTCAGTCATTGGGCATTCTGACCGTTGTCCCATCGCATTAAGTCCAAGCGACGCGTCTACTGAGGGACCTAACACGACCCTTCCTTTCTTTTTATACTTCTTCCCTCCATTATTTTTCTTCACTTTTCAAACTCTCTCTTTTCATGTCTTAAACAAAACCCTAATCTTTGTTATTGTTCTCTCTTTTTTCTTCTCTCCAAGATGTCTCCATCACCATCTTCTTCTAAGAAAATAATGGACCCTCTAAATAAAATAGATCAAGTCGCCTTCTACACATCATCTGTTGCTCCCTCTCCGGCAAAAATGTCGACCACCTCTCCGGTCAACATTACTGAAGTTAGTCCTCTTCCCCTCAGTCTCCTATAGACCTCAACAACCCTACACCCTCGTATAAACCTGGTCCTCATCTAACTATGTTATCTTTGAGGGGGATCTTCCAAAGAGTAAATCATCTGACTCTAACATTCTCGCCGCCAGTGAGAGCATGACTATCAAAAGTCTAGCACAGATGAGAGAAGGGGTGAGAAACGAAGAAGGAAGTAGTTTCATAGATGATCTTCTTGGAGATTTTGAACCAGTCTTTCACCAAACACCTGAGGTTAGAGTTGCTCCGTCAACTGATTCAAGTGACACCGACGAGGACAACATTCCTCTCGAGTGGGCAGTACAAAGGAGAATGGTCCCTGTCACCACGAAAGGAAAATAAAGGGTCACATAAGAGACACAAAAAAAGAAGTCATTTACTAGAGCAACTTCCCAAAAACTTATGGGAGATGCTATGAAGTTAAGTGAAATGAACATTGCATAGAATAGAAGGAGAAGAAGGTCTAAAGAGGTTGTAATCAAGTTCCGTACTGAGGATGTGGTGGATATCTCTAACGGGCTTTCTGAAAATGATTTTGTAGATGACGACAGCACTGCACAAAAAGGGACAGGGAAGCGAGGCAAGAACAAAGGAAAGTCAAAATCCAGAACATCTCAAGTCAAGAAGGATGACACTACAGCAAAAGGAAAGGGAAAGGAACCACAAAGGAAGAAGGAACCATCAAAGAGAAAAAAGGAATCATCTCATGTTCTTAAGCATAAATCTGAACAGGACCCGGTACGAAAAGAAATAAGGGTGACAAGGAAGTTAGCAAACAAACAATTGTTGATAATCTGCTACTGCAGAAGGTCCTAGGAGGAAGGGTGTTTGATCCTGAAATCATCACAAAGCCAGGAATGGACTCCTTGGCGGACCTTGTGGAGATTCAATGATGGACTCACTTGTTCATGACCAAATCTCCAATCCTGCATGAAGAACAATTCCGCGAATTCTACTACAATGTGAACTTTGCAGAGGATGGCAGTCTTAACACCCTAGTGGGAAATAAAAGCCTGCATCTGAATGAGGAACTATTAGGGTAAATCCTGGAGGTACCCAGAGAAGGGACCAGATCTATGGTGGGAAAATTCTGCACTAAGCAGTTCGCGAAAGAGTGCTCCAAACTTCCTGACATGCACTGTGCAGGCATCCAAAAGAAGCTCATGAAGGGGGAGTACTAATTTTTGTTCGAGTTCGTCAATAAGGTACTTTTACCTCGTACTGAGAAACGCACGATAGCCTCTACGACTGATTTATTTGTCATGGAAGCACTCTCAAAATTCAAACCCCTGAATATCCCAGCCCTAATGTTGGAGCATATGCATAAAACTGTAGTGGAAGACAAGGGCAAACATGGTATGGGATATGGGTATTTCCTCACAAAGGTATTCAAACATCTGAACATTCCGATGGGAGCAAGTACTGTTCGAACTGTTAAACAGTTCTTCTCTCTAAATACCTTGGTGGAATCTGAGTGCATCGAAGGTAAAGCAGGACCACTGAGCAAGATGTCTCAATTAGTGATGGAACAAGGTCAGCTGAAGCACGAGTTGGAGGAGATGATTGTGCTTGTGAGTAACAAGGATGCTGAGATAGCCTTATTATAGGCTCAACTAGTCAAAGCACAAATTGAGGGACCTGGTACTGAAGAGGCCAACGAGTTGAGGATAAAGAATGTTGCCCTCTTGGCTCATAATTCTGCTCTCCAGGAAAAACTGATCAAAGATCATGATGAGGCTAATGATTGGCTTACTCTTGTCATCAAGTCTCTCTTCCATCAGCCTCCCTCCACATAGTCCCATCCCTATCCTTCCAGTGTCGTTTTGTTTTTGTGTGGACAGTGTCCGGGGTTCTCATTAATGGTTTATTTTTAATGTATTTGGATTTTATCTCTTGTGCAATGAGGCTAGTTTCTGTTTTGTTTTGATTAGATGTTGTCTTTCTACTTTTTTTGTCTTGATTGTGTTTCCCCTAGTTATGATATTGCTTTGCAAACTTACTTTTAATGTTGGTTTACTGCGTTTCTTTTTTTATGATGCCAAAAGGGGGAAAATATTGGGTGCTTAGGATAAGGAAGGCAAGGTAGGCTGGTTGACTGGGGAAAGAACAACATGTTGTGAGTTGTGGCCTGTTCCCAGGGGGCTTCCCCCTTTGTGTTGTATTGACGAAAGGTATGGGTTTGTCATCATCAAAAAAGGGGGGAATTTTATTTGCAGTTTTGATGATTTGACAAACCATGGGACCTTGTAAAGGGACCTGATTCTTGTGTCGTTGTGTATAAAAATGGCAGGCTGTAAAAAGTACAATTGGTTGGTGCACAGTCTCCAACTGTGGCAGAAACCTCGGCCAATGGTATGGCCTCGAAGGTTGCGTCTATCCTTCATAAGGGTTTCCTCAATAGACATAACCTTAGTTTTTGCATCTTGAAAATTCTCAAGAACACAAGCAAAGACCCATCTTGGTGAAGTATTCTCCAAAAGCGCAACATAACCTGATCAAGTTGCAAGTGTCATAGTTGTCTTAGGAGTTATACTTCTGTGCTTACATTGTAAATATGTTCCTAATCTATAAAGGATTCAGATCTTTTGTTCTTTTTGTAGAAGTCTAAATCAGATAGAGTTAACTGATCTGGACAGTGTTGTATCTGCTTAGTTGAAGTCTAAGTTATCTAGGGTTGATAGCTTAGTGGGCAGTGTGGTACAGTGGCGGAGCTACAGTGATTGGACACCCTTCGTCGGAAAATTATACAGTACACCTAAGTAAAATCCTATTCAAAATGGTTAAATTTAATACTTTGGACACCCTTGTCATAATAAGCTATTGTGGCTCAGCGGTTGGAGGCTCTCTTGTTGAGCTTTGACGCGCAGGTTCAAATAAATCTATAATTTAAAAATCTAATAAAGCTTATTGAATTTTCAATGAAGTTGATTTTTTATTTCTTTTCATTAAAGTTTGAAATAAAATTATGATATTTGTATAATGCTGTTAAAAGCAAGTCATTTTTTAGAGAGCTCATATTTTATTATTCCTTTAATTGTCTAAGAGTTAGTAAATTTCTTATAAATCTTTAACTTATAAATCTAATAAAGCTAATTGAATTTTCAATGAATTTGATTTTTTATTTCTTTTCATTAAAGTTTGAAATAAAATTCTAATATTTGTACAACCCTGTTAAAAGCAAACAAAAGAAGATCTCATTTGCTTCTACTTCCATTTTTCGTGTCTCGATATTGTTGTCGTCACTAGAGATTTGTGTAAGTTTGAAACTTAAAAATGATTAAGCTACATATCATGCGATTTGATTTTTAAAATTTTAGAACATTTATTCATAAAAAAAATATTAATAGTACATAGTTCGATTTTGAATTTTTTAGTGCGTCCATTTATCAAAAAAAAATTGCTTATATAATTCTTGGACACCCTTCGTGAAATTTCTAGCTACGCCACTGGTGTGGTATCTACTTAGGCTCAGTAAGTAATAGGGTTATTACTTAGCTTTGAGATTAAGAGGTTAATCTTGTTTGGGGTTGTAATCTATGTTTCACTTTTGCTTGAAGAGAGTAGTGAAAACAGTTGAAAATCCTGTGTAACAGGTCGCATTTTTACTCCCTTGAGCAAGGAGGTTTCCACGTAAACTGCTTGTGTTGTTTTCCTTTCATTGTTCATTCTTCATTACTGTTCTTGCTGAGTCAAGGGACCTAGTCCGTTGACTAATAGTGGACGCATATATTCTATCAAAGTCACAAGTACACACCACTCTCAAATAGACTCCACAAACAATCCGTGTCAGTGCTGTCACCACCAGACGTCCCAATAATTCTCTTGTAAAGGAATGACTTCTTTATTTTATAGAATATGCCTTGTAAGAAAGTATAATAAGATAAGTAATTAAGGACTTCTACTAAATTTTGAAAAGTTTATATATACAAATAGGTTCTGACTCTTTACTTTCAATGTCGCTCCTGTGTTGACACGACGTGGGAGTGGTATGGATCTGTACCAAATCTTGTCAATCAATTTTGAGTACTT
The DNA here is from genome assembly GCA_029582605.1 of Solanum gracilifrons. NCBI lineage: Eukaryota > Viridiplantae > Streptophyta > Magnoliopsida > Solanales > Solanaceae > Solanum > Solanum gracilifrons. The sequence goes on along the minus strand of JAJOOH010006624.1, from coordinate 451 downwards.
TGATCGAAAATGGCAGAGAAATTCAGGAAAATTCAATAATTTGTGTAATAAAAACAAAAGCTAAGGTAAAATTGAAGCAAATTAAATACCTTGTATGTAGACATTTTTATGTCAATTCTTTACCTTACACCTCTGTATGAGATTCTCCTAGAAATACCTTGTTAGTTTTCCTCATAATGTCGCATAATTTAGATATATATCAGCATTTTCAAATATTTGAATTATTTTGAGCCGAATCTTGGTACGCATACTCGTTCCCGAATCCATATCTACAATCTTAAAATTTAGATCGTGAAAGATCTAATCTCTAGATCCGCATCCACTACTAAAAAATTGTCGAAAAACGACGGCCAAAAGTGACGGACTGCGTCGCTTTTTTGGTCAAAATTGATGGAAAAGCGACGCAGTCACTTCCGTCGCTTTTTAGGTCGTCGCTTTTCAAAAAGTGACG
>JAJOOH010006623.1:0-29425 GCA_029582605.1 Solanum gracilifrons | reverse complement strand
AGGAAAATGAGTTGATTTGAAAAACATTTTCCAAAACATTTAACCCAACCAAACATGAGAAAATTGGAAAACATTTTCCTTCATACCAAACACACCCTTAATGGTCACCAATTGGGTAAAAAACAATATAATAGTATTTAAATTTTATGAATTATATTTGGGTGTTTTTGGTATCGATTGAAAGTGAATCTATTTTTTAAATTGTGTTAGATAATGAAAAAGAATCAAACATTTCTCTATTTTATATAGAATAATTTTATCCTTCATTTGAAAAGTTTTCGACTCATAACTCTATCGTTAGTCAAATGATCCAAATAGACAATTATTGGCTCACGACCACCAATTCCCTTTAGGAAATTTTATTCTACTTTTCGAAAAATCATAACCTAGTCAACTACTATTTAATTTCTCTCTTTATTTTTATTTATCCATCTCATTATTTTTATTTGTCCATCCCTATTCGTCGTTAGATCTGCGAATTAGAAATGTTAGTTGAATTTTATTCTCGACTTTTTTAAAATACCAACCTTACAAATTGTACACATTTTTGTATTTGTTGATACATGTTGTATTTTAAATAATAAATATAGTCGAGAGCTGATGTAACATCCCGAAAAATTCTAAGTTAAGGCCTGAATCATTCTTTATTTACATGTAAGATCGTATCGGATGATTCTTAAATTTCTCATATGTCTAAAGGTCAATTCTTTTGTGTCAAAATTAATTTGGATATGAATTATGGTGACAAGAACTCCCTAGCACAAAGTAGATTTTCAAGCTTCCTTACCGATTCAGTTTCGATATAGAATTCTACTTAGGTCAACTTCAAATGATCATATCTCTCAACACAAAATGAGTTAGGTGACCCATGACCTAAAATAGTGAAGGCCTATGAGTACTATTTCCAATGTCACCAAATTTTCCCCATTTGGAGTTCACAGTAAAAAGTTATGCTATTTTATACTACAGACTATCACATCAGAGTTTCCTGAAGTCAATTCCTTCGAGTTGCTTTGTCACGACCAAACCCAACGGGCTGGGCAGGCACCTACTCTAACACCTAAGTAGGAGGACCCTTCATTACCCAACGGTTAAAACATGCGGAAGATTAAGAAAATTGGAGATAAAAGGAAATTTATTCGCTTTTTACATCATAAGAAGTTTTAAACGATCCAACGTTAAAACTTGTAAAATAATTAACACCCCAAGAGATCTAGTCTAAACAGGTACAAAAACTTCTAAAATTACAAGGTATAAATTAGAGTAACTAATGGCACAACTCCCACCACGCAGAAGGAAGAGTAGAAGCTATTGGAGATTGTCTTTGTCTTCACCTATGGAACATCACTGACCCTGAAACCAGACTATGCCAAAGAGAGATAGCAAAAGTAGTATCAGTACAAACCACACATACCGGTAAGCATTATTGGTCAACCCAATACCCACCTCATAATATAAATAATCAACCAGCAGGAAACATGCAATAAGAAAGTACACCCCTCAACTTTGTTCTCCGGCCTTTATCATCCCCGAATACCTTACAACAAACTAGTACACTTGACTCTAACCCCCTGCTCGCTCTGCTCTTGATCATAGCTTAACCCCTCTATCTCATAGAGGAGTCCTCGAATACAACCACTACCAACCCGGCCAACCACTCACGACAAGCCCAAACTTCTTTTGCCTCACAATTCATCCTTTAAGCGCCTAGTAGACTTCTACCAAGGCTCACTAACCATCTCGAATACGAATCCCCTTTCCAAGGTAAGACCTAACTACTATTTGTACAATGAACACTACCCCACTCATTACATAGAACACGGACAACCTCCCTAAAATAGCCAATAGTAACGCATGGATCATCGGTCTACACTTACCATACCCCATACCGATAGGGCAAGCTCATTCGCAGTCAATTACAATTAACGAGATATAAGCAATTAATTACAATATAGTAAACACACATAAATCAGATGCATCACTCATATACCTTTTTAGATGCAACATATAATTTCCTAATATCAATGACAGGTAGATATGAACGTAATAATCACAAGTGGTCTGCTCGTGGAACCCACTGTCGAAATGTGAAATCTGATCTAATATATGTGTCGAAATGTGACACCTGATCCAATCAGCACAACCACAGTCAGAATCACTCCCATAATGAACAGTGATCATAGTCATACATTCAAGTAATAGGTTCATGGCAAGTAATTGTTAACACATAATCATTGCGTTAGATTTCATTCACATTTCCCTATTCACATATATATGCATGCATACCATGAAGCAATTAACCAGCATATATCACACAACTAAAAATTGAACCCTCACCTACCCCTAGTTCACAAGACGAGATTTTCCCCACGATACCCATCATATTTAACAACTAGGAGTATGTGTACAACCGTCTCTTTTATGTGCCCTAAGGCCTAACAAGAATACTACCGTCAATTAGCAATATACTACTCAGTGAGCACAAACTTATGACTACTCAAGTAAGTAAACCTAGCTTACTTGGGCGCCAAGCAGCTGCAGAGGGATTGTAGCCCAATCCTGGCATTCGGACAACAAAACGAACAATTTTTGGAAGGATATCGGCGTGTTATCTTCAACTTTGCACTATAAATATGTTTCTCCTTCCTTCCCAAGCCTAGAGCATCCTTTCGAGGGTTTTTGGGGGGTTTCTCGCCTATTTTTGGCACTTATGGAAAAAGGAAAAAATAAGAATTCGCGTCATTAAGTTCTACCTCTGCCCCTCCCACTCTGGCCCTCCCATCCCGCTGGGGTGTCGCCGTAGCGACATCACCCCAATCTGGTGGGACAGTGGGTCCAGTTACTTAAGTTTTTGCCCTTCATACATAACAACCATCCGGATTGTTACAATAGATACAAATTAAGCCCTCGTTCTACCCTGAACGACAAGCGGAGGAGTAAGCACAAACTTATTTGGAGTACTAAAACTAATGGATAGGCCCATCATAGGACAACGAAAGATAGCATTTCGCAAAGTTTAGGCACGGAAAGATCTTTACCCAGGGAACTGGCTAGGGAAATGAGGCAATACGCAGAGGAAAAGAGACACGCCGATTTATCTTGCCTGACCCCGCTAGAGCAGCAGGTTTCTGGCTGAGGTGGGGCCACTGTGGGAAGGATCCTCCCATTGTGGTGGGAGATCAGAATCATATTTGAAAGGGGAAAGGGGAATGGTATCCTCAGTTCCTCATATACCCACTCCAAAAGCTTCCAAAACTCTCTCAATCGTTTCACTCCGAACATTAATATTAAGGTAATGTTCTTGCTCCCTACTCTTATTACTTCAATACTTAAGCGGTTGCTTGACACGAATCGGTTGGGTAGAATGGCCTTTGGGTAGTTCTCAAAAAAGTTTACAGAGGTTTGCTTGATTTGGTAAGAAAAATTTAGCATGGAAAATTTTTTACGTTCACAATGTCTCCACAACGTTCTGAGAGTAAGGATTTCACGATAATATGGACAAAACGGATCCAAAATGGGTGGGGGAAGTTGAATAGTTTCTTGGTGTAAAACTTGAATTCGGGCACTATCTAGGGGTTGAATTTCTAGGGTCTTTGCATATTTAGGTACTAGGGTACTCTAGCAACACTCATCTTGTGAAATTTTGTTTAAAATGAGGTTTTGGGGCGAAGGGGCGCCATAATCGCGCCCTGAAGTTTGTTTGTGGCGGTTTTTATCTGACTATAGCGGCCTTCATCCCGCTATGGCAGGGCCATTGTAGAGGGACCCTGCGGACAATGGCCCCTTGCCATTTCAATTAGAAATTTTTCCTTTTCTTAGCTAGGGTTTGCCTAATTCCATGGAGCCCTAACGCGTACGTTTCATGAATTTTTGTAGTTTTGTCTAACCATGGTTGGGATTAATAAGGAAAACTTGCCCTTCATCCGGTTCCCCGATACTTCCAGTCGGGAGAGACACTATGATCACCGAAACACCAAATTCTTATGCGAGAGGGATTTCCACTTGCTGGGCTTAGTGGAGAAAGCACTCGCGTTCCGTGCCCAGCTGATGAAGTTTGGTTGGGGTCCACAGACCGAGGCTCCCCCCGTTGCGCGCTCAGGCTGGGTGAGGGAGTTTTATGCCCTACTCCCTATGGTCCGCTGGGACGATCCTCACCCTACCATCTTCATCCGAGGAATTGATATCCCTATGGGCACTTAGTTCATCAATGAGGTGCTCGAGGTGACAGAGGTCTCCAACTTGGAGTATGAGACCAGACTAAGAGAGATGGATTTGGGTTGGCTGCGGGACACTTTGGTTGAGGTTGCGTGTCGAGATCAGGTTTACTAGGCTACCACCGATGTAATCACCAGTACTTACTGGTCACCGGATGCCAAGAGTTGGTTGCACCTAGTATCTAGGAGGATCCGCCCTTTGGGTAACCACACCGATGTGACCTTCCCTCGGGCTCTAGTGGTGTCTTGTGCTATTCAGGGGATTGGGCTGAATGTGGGGGCACAGATCGTGTCCGAGTGGAAGATTTTCTACAGAGGGAATAAGAAGGCTTTCTTCCTACCTGGACTAGTGACAATAATGTGCAAGCGGGCAGGGGTGCCACTCTTGGACACCAATGAGGTACTTCATATGGATCCCTTTTTTCATCCTCTTTTGAGCAGGCAGTCCTCCACCCAAGGAAGGAAGAAACAGAAGACGGATAGGGTCGACAGTAGCCAAGCAGCGGCTAAGGTGGACGACGAAGGAGAGAATGATGATGAGGCCGGCGAAATCCTTCCTACCCAGTCTCATCCCCCACTTCCAGGTGTTCGTGTGGAAAAAAAACCTGGGGGCCGTCCAGAGGATATTGGGTGGCTTTTATGTGTCATGCCCCGAGCCTACACCCCGGACGTGGCTAGAACTCGTGAACCATTATTGGTCCTAAGCGAACCCTTGTCCTGGCTTAGTTACTTAGTGGAAGACTTAAACTTCAAAAATAACCTCAAATAAAGAACTTATGAAAAATCTTAGAATGTCTGTAAAGAAAGCATTCAAACTAGCCAAAATGGCTACTCAAGTCTCATAGCAAAACATCTGAAATACAAAGCTAAAAGACTCATAACTAACTGTCTGACTATCTATGAAGTCTCTAAAACAACTGAGATGGATGTTGGGACAAACTCCACAACATCATAATGAACTGATAATAAAACTAAAAGCAATAAAAATGAGTCCTCTAGAATGCAAGGAGACTCACAAACTGACTCTGGGTGCTCAACTGGATCAACAGTGCACTGGATGTCGATCCTAGTTACTTGTATCTGCATCATAAGACGATGCAGGCCAACTGGCATTAGTACATTGAATGTACGAGTAAGCGAGTTGTAATGCTAATCACAACATAGGCTTGAAAGGAATCTGAAGAACTTTCCTGGCTTAACTCAACTCAACATAACTGAACTCATTTCAATATAAAGCAGTTTAAAATAAGTGCAATATAAAGAAAAGCTATTTAAAAAAACATGATGTCAACTCTGTGTGTATGCAAGGATGCAACATAACTCTGAAATATATGTAAAAATGTAAATAACTATGTGTATAAGAATACAATAACTTTTGTGGGAGTTTGTTTAACCGACAATCATCACGTAAGAGCTATTGTTATGATATAGCGTTTTGCCTCACGCTGCCAGGGCCGTCCTATACCTTGCCATGAGTATAGAACCTGAACTACTAAGTGGATCCACCAGTCTATGCTAAAAAGCACTAAAGGAATCATCTAAAAAGTATGACCTTTTTCTACCCATGGTGGCTACATGGTTTATGGGGGCTGTGAGTTGTCTGAATTCTCCCTCATATCGGTGCTCAATATTACTCCCAAAAATATAATATTACCTCTTATGTTTAAAAACATACTTCTTCTGTGATTTGAGATTAGTGCTCAAAAACTTAGCTCAAAGGCTATCTTGAAAATCAGAGTTTCCCCTCTTGCTTCGTTTATAAAGCGATTACTCTTTTCTGAAAACTAGCCTGAAGACTCTTTGGAAATCGAGGTTTCCATTCTTGTTTAAATGTAAAAACATTTTAAACCATTTGGGAATACACAGTCCCCATATACTTTTGAAGAAATGAACTTTAAACTTTACTTTTTACTCTTAACTCAACTTGAACTTCAAGACTTAAAACAAAGTTAAAAGCATTTGCGAAAGACTTCTTGAAAAGACTCTAAGAACTTTCTAGACTTGGCTCTTAACTTTCCTTGAATTGAAGTTATGGATTCAGGGTTGTAAATCATGTTTCTAGGTGATTTCTAGAAGTTTAGAAGTTGTTTAGAGTAGTTAGAATCAATAGGAAGTGTTTATACACTTTAGAAAGGCTAAAACGGACTGAATGACAAAAAATAGTTTTAAAACGACAATACGGGCGCATTCGTAGTTCGTCGCGCCAGGCCCCAACTTTCTGGGGCTCACTTTAGGCGCACTGCAGGCGCGCCACCCCAGACTGCTGGCTCTATGGGGGTGCGATGCGCCTCGCCCTCCCCACGTGCGTCTAACGAGTTTTTCAACTCGTTTTCTGATCCTAAATCATTTTAAATCGATTCATTTTCTCAATACTTCCTTAGATTCAGATACCCAACACATGTACACTAGAATATAACTCGAAACAACTCTTAACATCGCTAAAAATGTGTCAAGAAAACCCATCAATCACATGTAAGTTCAATAATGAAAATAATTCAAGAACACAACTCAAGAACATCAAATTCTAACTCTTTTAGGACGAAAATCACTGAATTAAACATGATTGACATGTGGGTGAATGGACCCAACGCTATGTTATCTCACATACCTTGTAGGGATCACCCCCGACGAAACCACAAGCTAATCTCGACGAATCTTGAACAAATCTTGAACGTTCTTCTCCCTTCTCCTCCTTTCTCCTTTCTCCAAGCCCTAGCGTGAAATTCACTTTTCTATAACTGACTAAAAATTTAAATTTACCCCAATTAAACTCCTAAAAATGAATTAATTAAGTTGATTAAGGAAAAGACCAAACTACCCTTCCAAAATCTGGATTGGACTTTCCTTATTCGAACAACCCAACAACCGAAGGGTATAACTTACTCATATGAACTTGGAATGGTGCAAACTTGGTGGCGTTAGAAAGATCATTACAAGATATTTCCAACCATATCAGGAAGTATACCTAATTCATCCTGAGCTAGGAGTTATGGCCGTTTGAAGTTGACCAAAACTCAACTTTTCTTAACTTAAACAAATTTCCAGATTTCCATTCTTTCCAAAAGTGACTATTTACAATTATTAGCTTCTTCCTAGTTACTTCAAATTGCGAGATGTTATAATATCTCTCCCTTGGGAACATTCATCCTCGAATGAGATTACTCTTACTAGGCTAAGGGTGGTAACATCAAGTTCAAACACCCAACAAGCAAATGCAAACAAACAGCATGCTCACTCAAAATTTAAAGAGTACTAAGATGAAAATTAGTACATTGGTCTGCACTTTGTTCGGATTCGGATGTGGATATTTCTTCTTCATATCCTCCTCAACTTCCCAAGTAGCTTCCTCAACAAATTGGTTCCTCCAAAGGACATTGACGGATGCTACCTCTTTTGTTCTCAACTTGCGAACTTGGCGATCTAGAATATGAACATGAATCTTCTCATAAGTTAAGCTATCTTTGATCCAAATATTTTTAGGTTGTATGATCAATGAAGGATCGCCCATGCACTTCTTCAATAAGGAGACATGAAATACCGGATGAACTGCTACTAACTCTTGTGGTAGCTCTAACTCATAAGCTACTTTGCCAACCCTCTTGTAAATTCTGTAAGGGCCATTATACCGGGGACTTAACTTTCCCTTCTTACCAAATCTCACAACACCTTTCATGGGTGAAACTTTCAAGTAGACCTAATCATCCACTTCGAACTCTAATTCCCTTCTCCTAACATTGGTGTAAGATTTCTGACGACTCTGTGCCGTTTTCAACCTCTCTTGAATCACTTTCACCTTCTCCATAGCTTGATAAACTAAATCTGGTCCTATCAACCCAATTTCACCAACTTTAAATCATCCAATAGGAGATCTGCATCTTCTCCCATAAAGAGCTTCAAAAGGAGCCATTTGGATGCTCGAGTGGTAACTATTGTTGTAAGCAAACTCGATAAGAGGTAGGTGATTATCCTAATTACCTTTGAAATCAATAACATAGGCCCTCAACATATCATCTAAGGTATGAATAGTGCGCTCTGCTTGCCCATATGTCTGAGGATGAAATGCAGTACTTAAGTTCACCTTTGAACCCAAGCCTATTTGGGATGACTTCCGAAACTGTGCAGTAAATTGTGCACCCCTATCTGATATAATCGAAACAGGGACTCCATGAATCTTACCACCTCCTGAATATATAACCTGGCATAATCCTCTGATGAATAGGTAGTCTTCACCCGCAAAAAGTTGGCTGATTTGGTCATTCGATCCACAATCACCCAAATAGAATCATGCTGCCTACGAGACCTTGGTAAACCTGTGATAAAGTCCATATTAATCATCTCCCACTTCCATTCCGGAAGTCCATCCACCATTGGTACACACAATATACCTTGATATCTCAATACACCATCTCCCCCTTGTTTAAAAGCTAATACTTTTTGCTTATGAATATTTGCCTTTAACTTAAGCAAAATGGGATCTTGGTCTTGCTTTTCTTTCACTTCTGACACTAATGATGATTCAACCCCATTCATCACCACTACTCCTCCTTCTGTGGAATCCATTAGTCGGACTCCTAATCGTGCAAGTCTATGCACAACTTTCACTAACTCTCTCATTTCTTCCTCAACATGGGCGGTACTACGCATAGACAACCTGCTTAAAGCATCAGCAACAACATTAGCCTTACCTGGGTGATAAAAAATACTCATATCATAATCCTTGAGTAATTCTACCCACCTCCTTTGTCTGAGATTAAGTTCTTTCTGAGTCAACACATATTGAAGGCTTTTGTGATTAGTGAATACATCAACATGAACACCATACAAATAGTGACGCCATATCTTCAAAGAAAATACTACGGCAACCAACTCTAAGTCATGGGTTGGATAGTTCCTCTCATGAACTTTCAACTATCTGGAGGAATAAGCTATAACTTTTCCATTCTGCATTAACACACAACCGAAACCAACTCTAGATGCATCACAATACACCACAAAACCTTGAGTACCTTCTGGTAAGGTCAAAACTGGGGCAGTAGTCAACCTCTTTTTCAATTCCTGAAAGCTTTTCTCACAACTTCAGACCATTGAAATTTAACTGTCTTCTGAGTTAACTTGGTCAAAGGGGATGAAATGGATGAGAACCCCTCAACTAACCTTCTATAATAGCCAGCCAAATCCAAGAAACTCTTAATATCAGTTGGAGATGTGGGTCTAGGCCAATTCTGCACTCCCTCAATTTTATGAGTATCAACTTTAATTCCCTTTCCAGAAATAATATGGCCTAAGAATGCCACAGACTTAAGCCAAAACTCACATTTAGAGAACTTACCATATAACTCCTTATCTTTCAAAGTCTGAAGAACTATTCTGAGATGTCTAGCATGATCTTCTTCATTCCTTGAATATATTAGTATTTCATCAATGAAGACGATAACAAACATGTCTAAATAAGGATTGAACACTCTATTGATAAGGTCCATGAACGTTGCAGGTGCATTGGTTAAACTGAACGGCATGACCAAGAACTCATAATAACCATAACTGGTCCTGAAAGCTGTCTTTGGAATATCACATTCCCTTACTCTTAACTGATGGTAACCTGATCTGAGGTCAATTTTCAAAAAACAAGAAGCACCCTGAAGCTGATCGAAAAGATCATCAATCCTTAGAAGAGGATACTTGTTCTTGATGGTATCCTTGTTCAACTAATGGTAATCTATACATATCCTAAGGGAACCATCTTTCTTTCTCACAAACAAATCGGAGCTCCCCAAGGTGAGACGCTTCGTGGAATAAAGCTCTTATCTAACAGATCTTTTAACTGCTCTTTAAGCTCTTTCAACTCTGCTGGTGCAATTCTATATGGCGGAATAGATATAGGACGAGTATCTGGAAGAAGATCTATACCGAAGTCTATCTCTCTCTCAGGAGGGACTCCGAGAAGATCATTAGGAAAGACTTCTGGAAACTCGTTTACTATTGGAACTGATTGAATAGGAGGTACCTCAACACTTGAGTCATTAACTCAGCCTAAGTAATAGGCATACCCCTTGGAAACTAACTTCCTTGCCTTAAGGTACGAAATGAAATGACCCTTAGGCATTGCTGAACTGCTTTTCCACTCTAAGACTGGCTCATTTGGAAACTGAAACTTGACAACTCGAGTTCTACAATCAACTGAGGTATAGCAGGCATGAAGCTAGTCCATACCAAGAATGACATCAAAATCTACCATGTCTAACTCAATTAAATCAGCCATGGTACTCTTGTGATTGACGGAAATGAGACAATCACGATAAACTCTCTCTGTTATAATGGACTCACCAATAGATGTAGAAACACTGAATGGTTCACTAAGTTGCTCAGGAATAACATCAAAATTCATAGTAACATATGGAGTTACAAAAGATAAACTCGCTCCTGGATCTAGCAAAGCATAAACAGTAAAGTCAAAGAGTTTGATCATACTAGTGACAACATCTGGCGAATCCTCTTGCTCTTAGCGACTATTGATAGCATATAAGTGGTTTGTTCCTCCTCTAGTGCCGGGAGTAACCCCTCTAGGTGCAGCTCTGTCTGGTGGAGCAACTGAAGAAGACTGGGCTTTATTGCCCCCATTACCATTACCTTGCATGTTCTTTGGACACTCTCGCATGAAATGCCCATTCTGACCACACTTGAAACAACCAGTGGAGACCTCACGACAAGTACCTGAGTGGTTCCTACCACACTTAACGCATGCAGGAGGCTTACTACCCCCTTGCGCCACACTACCATGAGAATAGGTAGGTTTAGCTCTGGAATTCTGACTATTATACTCACCTTTGTTCCTAAGTGCAGGTGCACTAGCAGATGATGGAGCAGGTCCCTTCTGTTTCTGTTGGAAAGATGATCAGTTGGCATTACTCTTCTGCTACCCGGACTCGTTCCCTGTCTTAGCTCGTTTGTTCTTAAACTCTCCCCTATCACTTGGATTCTCTTCCTCAACCTACTGCGCATATACCATTAACCTCGAGATGTCCATGTCCCCAATAAGCATTTCTTCCCTACCTTCCTTACTCGACAGACGAGACATCCCAGCAACAAACAAGCTCATTCTACTCATCATGTCTGTAACCATCTCTAGAGCATAACGGGATTGCTAGGTAAACTTCAACCCATACTCATGAACACTTAGCGACTCTTGTTTAAGGGTAAGAAATTCTTGTACCTTAGCCTCTTTCAGTTCTCGGGGGAAGAAACGCCCCAACAAAGCCTCCTCAAAACAAGCCCAACTCTCAGGTGGTGTATTCTCAGCTCTACCCTCTTTCCATTGATCAAACCAAGTCCTAGCAACATTCTTCAGTTGATATGCAGCTAGTTCAACTTGCTCAGAATTGGCAACATGCATGACCTCAAATACCTTCTTCAACTCTTCAATAAAGTTATCTGGATCCTCAGTAGTGCTTGAACCTGCGAAACTTGGAGGGTTCATCCTCAAGAACTCACGAACCCTTTAAATGTCAGCCCCTTCTTCTCGAGCTCCTCTTTGCTGCCCAACCTAGTTAGTCACAGCTTGACTCAGCATCCTAATGACTTCTCTGAACTCAGTATTAGTGACTTCCCCTTGAGGTTGCACTACAGGTGCATTTGGTAACTCTTGTTCCTCAATATTACGTCTAGCAGGGAGACCCCTGACAACTCTTCGGGGAGGCATGATTATCTAAAAATACGTGCAAGAACGAATTAGAAGGAAATTTTTTAGAGATCAAACTCTAACACACGAAATGAGTGTGAAAAAAGTGAAGGAATTCCTAAATGTTGTAGCCTGCTAATTATAGATATGGCGCGCTTCACACCGATAACTAGGACTCTACAGACACGGCTTCATAGACTCCCTAGGACTCTTGAACTCTGTGCTCTCATACCAAGTTTGTCACGACCTGAGCCTACACCCCGGACGTAGCTGGCACTCGAGAACCACCGCTGGTTCCAAGCGAACCCTTGGTCTAGCTTACTTACTCAACAGAAGACGTAAATTTCAGAAATAACCTCAAATAAAGAACTTATGAAAAATCTTAGAATGTCTTTAAAGAAAGCATTCAAACTAGTCAAAATGGCTACTCAAGTCTCATACCAAAACATCTTAAATACAAATCTAAAAGACTCATAACTAAATATCTGACTATCTATGAAGCCTCTAAAACAACTGAGATGGATGTTGGGACAAACCCCATAACATCCTAATGAACTGATAATAAAACTGAAAGCAATAAAAATGAGTCCTCTGGAATGCAAGGAGGCTCACTAACAAACTCTTGGGTGCTCAACTGGATCAACGATGCACTGGATGCCGATCCTAGTTACCTATATTTGTATCATAGGACGATGCAAGCCAACTGGCATCAGTACATTGAATGTACGAGTATCTGAGTAGGAATGCTAAACCCAACATAGGCTTGAAAGAAATCTGAAGAACTTACCTGGCTCAACTCAACTCAACATAACTGAACTCATTTCAATATAAAGCAGTTTAAAACAAGTGCAATATAAAGAAAATCTATTTAAAAATATGATGTCAACTCTGTGTGTATGCAAGGATACAACATAACTCTAAAATGTATGTAAAAATACAAATAACCATGTATATAAGAATACAATAACTATTGTGGGAGTTTCTCTAACCGACAACCATCACGTAAGAGCTATTGTGATGATACAGCGTTTTGCCTCACGCTGCCAAGGCCGTCCAATACCTTGCCATGAGTATAGAACATGAACTACTAAGTGGATCCACTAGTCTATGCTAAAAAGCATTAAAGAAATCATCTAAAAAGTATGACCTTTTTCTACCCATGGTGGCTACATGGTTTATGGGGGATGTGAGTTGTCTGAACTGTCCCCCCATACCGGTGCTCAATACTACTCCCAAAAATATAATATTACCTCTTATGTTTAAAAACATACTTCTTCTGTGATTTGAGATTAGTGCTCAAAAACTAAGCTCAAAGGCTATCTTGGAAATCAAAGTTTCCCCTCTTGCTTCATTTAGTAAGTGATTACTCTTTTCTGGAAACTAGCCCGAAGGCTCTTTGGGAATCGAGGTTTCCTTTCTTGTGTAAATATGAAAACATTTTAAACCATTTGGGAATACATAGTCCCCATATACTTTTGAAGAAATGAACTTCAAATTTTACTTTTTACTCTTTACTCAACCTGAACTTTAAGTCTTAAAACAAAGTGGAAAGCATTTGCAAAAGACTTCTTGAAAAGACTCTAAGAATTTCCTAGACTTGGCTCATAACTTTCCTTGAATTTGAAGTTATGGATTCAAGGTTGTAAATCATATTTCTAGATGATTTCTAGTTGTTTAGAAGTCATTAAAAGTAGTTAGAATAAATAGGAAGTGTTAATACAGTTTAGAAAGGCTAAAACAGTTTGAATGACAAATACTGGGTGAAAAACAATGATCCGGGAGCATCCGGGATGAGCCGCACCAGGCCCCAAATTTCTGGAGATCACTTTGGGCGCACTGCAGGTGCGCCGCCCCAGCCTCCTGGCGCTACGGGGGCATGACGAGCCTGGCGCTCCCAGGTGCGTCTGACGAGTTTTTCAACTCGTTTTCTGGTCCTAAATTATTTTAAATCGATTCCTTTTCTCAATACTTCCTTAGATTCAGATACCCAACACTCGTACACTAAAATCTAACTCGAAACAACTCTTAACATTACTAAAACGTCTCAAGAAGACCCATCAATCACATGTAAGTTCAATAATGAAAACAATTCAACAACACAACTCAAGAACATCAAATTCTAACTCTTTTAGGACGAAAATCACTGAATTAAACATGATTGGTGCGTGGGCGAATTGACCCAACGCTATGTGATCTCACATACCTTGTAGGGATCACCCCCGACAAAATCCACAAGCTAATCTCGACGAATCTTGAACGAATCTTGAATGTTTTTCTCCTTTCTCCTCTTTTCTCCTTTCTCTAAGCCCTAGCGTGAAATTCACTTATCTAAAACTGACTAAAATCTGACTTTACCCCAATTAAACTCCTAAAAACGAATTAATTAAGTTGGGCAAGGAAAAGACCAAACTGCCCTTCCAAAATTCGGATTGGACTTTCCATATTCGAACAGCCCAACTTCCAAAGGGCATAACTTACTCATATGAACTCGGAATCGCGCAAACTTGGCGGCATTGGAAAGATAATTCCAAGAGATTTCAAACCATATCTAGAAGTACACCTAACTCATCCTGAGCTAGGAGTTATGGCCATTTGAAGTTGACCAAAATTCAACTTTTCTTAACTTAAACAACTTTCCTGATTTCCATTCTTTCCAAAAATGACTATTTCCAATTATTATCTTCTTCCTAGTTACTTCAAATTACGAGATGTTACATTATGCTAGCGCCTCGACTTCAGTTCCACCCTCCACTTTGCTTGAGGTTGAGATGCACCGCCGCCAGCTGCAATGGGAGAAGAAGAAGAATGTAGAGAGGGATCGTCTGATGGGCGAGATGTGGAAGACCCTTAAGGTCATTTCTCTTGCGTCTTCCCCAAGCGGGAGCTTCCCAAGCTCGAGACGGAGGACTTTCGGGAGTTCCCCTAGTTTAGAGAGGTGTGGACTGGCGAGACAGCCTCGGAGGACCTATATTTCGACAGTGATACATCCCATTCGCATGGTCCCTGATTTGGATTTTCCCCGCTTGGGCATGTAACAAACAATATTTCTATTTATCTTTTGTTTTTCCTCAGTTTTTGTAAGCACATGAATGCTCATTTTTCTATTTTCATATTTGTAATTAAATGCTTGGTGATTATAACTTATTGTTCTTATTGTTGAGTACTTATTGGATTGCGAAATTTAGCCCATGCACGATTCGGAGTCCATAGGCGGAACAAGGGAAAAAAAGGAGAGACAGGGCTGAGATTCTATCTTGCCCTGTCCCAGTCTGGCGGAAGGCTTCCCGCCCTGGCAGGATTATTCCGCCCCTAGCGGCTCAAACGGGGTTAGTTTCCAAAACACTTCTGGAGTATCCCCGTTCCTAGAGATTTTCATTGACCCCCAGGGCCATAGTTATGCATTTAGGACAACCCTCTTAGCTAAAATGGGTGTCGCTCACCCCGAGGTCGACCCAGTGGTATACACGCCAGAACTTTTTCCCCACTAATTTAACACCCCAATGAGGCACATTCTAAGAATATGCCCATTAATCCCACAGTTTATAATTGGTTGCGACACACGTCAAGGGAACCTTTCATCACAGCATTTCCACTATTATGCAATAATAACCCTTTTTCTTACATGGTTCCCGACCAATCCCGATTGTCCTGAAACCGGAATTTCCCTACAGTCACAAGTCGTTCTTTTCCCATACCCTATTTATAACTGGTAAGTCCATGCACAACTAAAAGTGGCATTCCCTCTCATAAGTATATAATATCTCACATAATTTCAAACATAGGCAAGTATACCTCACACACCAGCAGTTATATTAGACATTAACCATGCACATAATCACAATTTCAGGCTACATCACATAGGCAAGTTAAAATTGTTAACTTAATTCGCTCCATGGATGATCATTAGCTGATCATCCATGCATTTATATAGCCTCTAAGGCCAGATACCAATTGGAAACTTCTCGGTTCCATTTTACCTTGCTTGTGTTCCTTCAGCCGTGACCACGGCGTCCAGTTCACTTTTTTGAGATATCAATTGGAATCGGAAGATACCAATTGGACTCAACTCATACCACAAGAGACCTTTGGCACAAAAGGAGAGAAGAATGGAACGACTTCCTAGAATGCTTCATAGCTTCCTAAAAATGAGATGTGGACGTCAAAACACCCATCCGCAGGAATTTATTCCATATTTCCTCTTGTGATTGAAGACCGGAAACCTGGGCTCTGATACCAAATTGTCACGACCCAACCCACTGGGTTGTGCGGGGACCTACTCTAACACCTAAGTAGGAGGACCCTTCATTCCCCAATGGTTAAAACATGCGGAAGATTAAGAAAACTGGGGATAAAAGGAAATTTATGTGCTTTTTATATAATAAAGAGTTTTAAACAATCCAAAGTTAAAATTCTTAAAATAATTAACACCCCCAGGGATCTAGTCTAAACAGGTACAAGAGCTTCTAGGATTACAAGGTATAAATTATAGTAACTACTGACACAGCTCCAACCACACGAAAGGAAGAGTAGAAGTTGTTGGAGATTTTCTTCCTCTTCACCTATGGAACATCACTAACCCTGCAACCAGACTATGCCAAAGAGACATAGCAAAAGTAGTATCAGTACAAACCACACATGCTGGTAGGGATCACCGGTCAACCTGATACCCACCGCATAATATAAAGAATCAATCAGCGGGAAACATGCAATAAGAAAGTACACCCCTCAACCTTGTCCTCCGGCCTTTACCATCCCTAAATACTTACAACATACTAGTACACTTGACTCTAACCCCCTGCTCGCTCTACTCTTGATCATAGCTTAACCCTTCTATCTCATAGAGGAGTCCCCTAATACAACCACTACCAACCCGGCCAACCACTCACGACATGCCCATGCTTCTTTTGCCTCACAATTCAGCCGTTGACCACCTAGTAGACTTCTACCAAGGCTCGCTAACCATCTCGAACACCAATCCTCTTTCCAAGGTAAGACCTAACTACTGTTTGGACAATGAACACTATCGCGCTCTCATTACTTAGAACATGGACAGCCTCTCTAAAATAACCAATAGAAACACATGAATCCTCGGTCTCCACTTACCAGACCCCATACTGATGGGGAAGGCTCATTCGCAATCAATTATAATTAACGAGATATAAGAAATTAATTACAATATAGTAAGCACAGATATACAGGTTGCATCACTCACATACCTTTTTAGATGCAACATATAATTTCCCAATATCAATGACAGGTAGATATGAACGTAATAATCACAAGTGGTCCGCTCATGGAACCCACACCCAAACTATTAGTGTGTCGGAATGTGACACTCGATCAAATATACATGTGTCGAAACGTGACACCCTGTCTAATATATGTGTCGAAATGTGACACCCGATCTAATATATGTGTCGAAACGTGACACCCGATCCAGTCAACACAACCACATTCACAATCACTCTCATAATGAACAATACTCATAGTCATGCAATCAAGTAAAACATTCATGGCATGTAATTGTTCACACATAATCATTGCATTAGATTTGATTGACATTTCCCTATTCACACATATATGCATGCATACCATGAAGCAATTAACCGGCATATATCACACAACAAGAAATCAAACCATCACCTACCCCTAGTTCACAAGAAGAGGTTTTCCCCACGGTACCCATCATATTTAACAACTAGGAGTACGTTTACAACCGTATGCCTAACATGAATCCTACCATCAATTAGAAATATACTACGCAGTGAGCACGAACTTACGACTACTCAAGTAAGTAAACCTAGCCTACTTGGGCGTCAAGAAGTTGTAGAGGGATTGTAGCCCAATCTTAGCTTTTGGACAACAAGACGGTGGATTTTTGGACGGGAATCAGCGAGTTATCATCAACCTTACGCTAGAAATCTTTTTCTCCTTCCTTCCCAAGCCTAGAGCAGCATTTCGAGGGTTTCTCGTGGGTTCCTCGCCTCTTTTTGGCGCTTATGGAAAAGGGAGAAAATAAGAATTCACGTCATTAAGTTCTACCTCCGCCTCTCCCGCTCTGGCGCTACCATCCCGCTGGGGTGCAGCCGCCGTAGCGGCATCACCCCGCTCTGGCCGGACAATGGGGCCTAGTTATTCACGTCATTTTTCCCTTCATACTAAACGACGGTCTGGGTCGTTACATGCTTATATGGGTCATAGAAATTTTGAAGAACCGTATTGTAGACTCGTTGAAAACTACAGATAAGTCACATTGTTGGGTCCAATTCGTATGGATCCATTCCACAGGCCGTAGGAACTTCTACAAGTCGTAGATTAGACCCGTAGAATAAAATTTTGAGCCGTAAAATTTAATATAAATTCCACAGATGATATGTATGGTCCGTAGAATAATCCACGAACTATAGATGGACCCGTAGAAGGTTTAGCCAAGTTTCAAGAGGGATATTTTAGTATTTTCTCACCCCATCTAAGCCTAAATTATGATGTTTTTATACCTAGTAAAGAGTTTAAACTGTGTTAGTCGATTCTTTTACGTTCATTAACGCTTCCATGTCTTAGAGAAAGGATCCAAGAGGAGAAGGCTAGGGTTTTAAAGCGTTCATCCAACTGTTTCGCTAAGAACTTTGCTCTTCCAAGTATGTAAGGTTATCATAGTGATGGATTGAGTTTGTCCTCATGCCCTACATCTATCTATAAAATATTTTTATTCACGAGTCATTTAGTTAGTACATAGAGCACATAAAAAATTGGGTTTATAATTATAGGTACTTGATATTGATATATTGTTCCTAATTATTATGTCTTTCAACAATGCATACATACTCTTTATGTTATAATTTTCGCTCATTGAGATTCAATTATATTATTTACTTCACTCCAAAATAAACGATACTTGAAGTAAAAATCACATTGAAACTTTGGATTTAAATGAAGTAAAATCCATTTAAAGTAGTTCAAAATTATAAAAGAGAAACTTCTTTCATTTAAAAAAATCAATTAAATTTCCTCGGTGAAACAAAAGAAACTTAATTAGTTTATTGGTAATTTGACTTCTTCATTTTAAAACAAGGCTAGCTAGATTTCGTATTCTTCTCAATTGTGTATCATTATTTTTGTTCACCTTTTTTCTGTTTTTCGTTCGGTATTTGTTAACTGCTTTGGAGTTCAATTAATAGAAATTTAAACTTCGAAGTTTTTTATATTGAATGCTCAAATCCGAAATCTCTAATTAAAGATGATTACATACTTATCTTTCCACGTACCTATAATCATTTATTTTTTTACTAATGGTCCCTGAACCATCTATTTGTTTCAAAGAAAGTCTAACCCATTGTCACATTTCATTTTTATTTGTTACTGTGTAATAGGGGGACTAATTTGACAATTGCAATTCAAACCCTACCTATGTTTTTATCGATGTGGGACCTTTTGTCTTAAACTTAGTGTCACAAAAATGGTATATATATATATATATATATATATATATATAATATATTATTTTATCTAATAACGGATTATCATATGAAATATTTACTATGAACTATTTGATGAAAAATTGATAATTATTTTGATAGCTGAATTTTTGAATTTTTATAGTGATGGATGGAAGGAAACATAAAAACAAAAAAATAAATGACACCAAAAGTAAAAAACCTATGGTCCCCTTATGTAATGTTCATATATTTATGAGTCATTTTGTCATATATAGAACACATAAAAATGAGTTATAATTTTAAGTACTTTTGTTATTGATATATTGGTCTTAATTATTATGCCTTTCAATTTATTAAGTTGCTTGTGAATCCAATATTTCTATCAACCATGCATTTACTCTTTAGATATGTCTGATATTTTTGTAGGTAATTGACAAAATTATTTCTTTAATTTTTGTAGTATTATAAGAAATTAATAACAAGAATTTGGGTAAAAACAACATTTTTATATATACAAGGACTAAAATAGAGCAACCCTCAAACTAATGGTCACCAATTGGGTAAAAAAACATATACTAGTATTTAAATTTTAAGAATTGTATTTGGGAGTTTTTGGTATCGATTAAAAGTGAACCTATTTTGTAAACTATGTTAGATAATGAAAAAGAATCAAACATATCTCTATTTTATATAGAACAATTTTATCCTTCATTTGAAAAGTCTTCGACTCATAACTCTATTATTAGGCAAATGATCCAAATATGCAATTATTGCCCAACGACCACCAATTCCCTTTAGGAAATTTTATTCTACTTTTCAAAAAAAACACAACCAAATCAACTACTATTTAATTCTTCTCTTTATTTTATTTGTTCATATCTTTATTTTTATTTTACCATCCATATTCGTTGATACATCTACGAATTAGAAGTGTTTGTTGAATTTTATTCTCGACTGTTTTAAAATACCAATTTTACAAATTGTAAACATTTTTGTATTTGTTGATACATGTTGTATTTAAAATAATAAATACAGTCGAGGGGTAATGTAACATCCCAAAAATTACAAAGCTAAGCCTGAATCATTCTTTATATACATTTAAGGTCGTATCAGATGATTCTTAAATTGCTCATATGTGTAAAGGTCAATCCTTTTGTGTCGGAATGAATTTGGATATGAATTAAGGTGACAAGAACTCCCTAGCACAAAGTTGAGTTTCAAGTTTCCTTACCGATTCAGTTTCGACATAAGATTCTACTTAGGTGAACTTCAAATGATAATATCTCTCAACACAAAATGAGTTAGGTGACCCATGACCTATAATATTGAAGGCAAGTGAGTTCTATTTCCAATGTCACCAAATTTGCCTCATTTCGAGTTCAGAATAAAAAGTTATGATATTTTACCAGAGACTATCACATCAGAGTTTTCTTAAGTCAATTCCTCCAAGTTGCTTCTATGGGTCGTAGAAATTTCGAAAACCCGTATTGTCAGCTCGTTTAAAACTTCATATAAGTCACATTTCGGCGTCCAATTCGTATGGATCCATTCGACGGGCCATAGGAACTTCTACAGGTCGTAGATTAGACCCGTAGAATGAAATTTTGAGCCGTAAAATTCAATATAAATTCCACAGATGATATCTATAGTCCATAGAATAAACCACGAACCATAGAAGAACTTGTAGAAGGTTTTTGCCAAATTTCAAGAGGGATATTTAAGTATTTTCTCACCCCATCTAAGCCTAAATTACGATGTTCTTACACCTAGTAAAGGGTTTAAACAGCATTTGTCAATTCTTTTACGTTCATTAACGCTTACAAGTCTTAGAGAATTGATCCAAGAGGAGAAGGCTAGGGTTTTCAAGCATTCTTCCAACTGTTTCGCCAAGAACTTTGTTCTTCCAAGTATGTAAGGTTATCATAGTGGTTGACTGCATTTGACCTCATGCCCTACATCTATCTATAAAATGTTTTTATTCACTAGTCATTTTTGTCAGTACTTATAAGAGCACACAAAAATGTGGTTTATAATTATAGGTACTTGATATTGATATAATATTCCTAAGTATTATGTCTTTCAAACATGCATGCATTTATGTACTCCTCATGTTATAATTTTCGCTCATTGAGATTCAATTATATTATTTATTTCACACAAAAAAAAACGATACTTAAGTAAAAATCACATTGAAACTTTGGATTTAAATGAAGTAAAATCCATTTAGTAGTTCAAAATTCTAAAAGAGAAACTTCTTTCATTTAAAAGAAATCAATTAAATTTCCTCGGTGAATCAAAAGAAACTTAATTAGTGAATTGGTAAGTGGACTTCTTTATTTTAAAACAAGGCTAGCTAGATTTCATATTCTTCTCAATTGTGTATCATTATTTTTGTTCACCTTTTTTTTGTATTTTAATATATATATGTTATCTGCTTTGGAGTTCAATTAATAGAAACTTAAACTGTGAAGTTTTTTATATTGAAAGCTCAAATCTAAAACCTCTAATTAAAGATGATTACATACTTATCTTTTCACGTACCTATAATCATATTTTTTGTTTACCACTGGTACCTCAACCTTTTTATTTGTTCCAAAGAAAGTATAATCCATTGTCACGTTTTGTTTTTATTTGTTGGGGTGTAATTGGGGGATTAATTAATAAATTGCAACTCAAACACTACCTATGTTTTTATCAATGTGGGACCTTTTGTCTTAAACTTAGTGTCACAAAAATGGTATATATATATATTTATACATGTGCGGGTATGTATTATTTTATGTAATGACGGATTATCATATGAAATATTTACTATGAACTATTTGATGAAAAGTTAATAATAATTTCGTAGCTGAATTTTTGAATTTTTATAATAATGGATGGAAGGAAACATAAAAAACAAAAAAAATAAATGACACAAAAAGTAAAAAACATATGGTCCCCTAATGTAATGTTCTTATATTTATGAGTTATTTTGTCATATATAAAACATATAAAAATATGTTATAATTTTAAGTACTTTCGATATTGATATATTGCTCTTAATTATTATGCCTTTCAATTTATTAAGTTGTGTGTGAATCTAATATTTCTATCAACCATGCATTTACTCTTTAGATATGTCTGATATTTTTAAAAGTAATTGAAGAAATTATTTCTTTAGGTTTTGTAGTATTATAAGAAATTAATAAGAGGAATTTGGGTTAAAAACAAACATTTTTATATATACAAGGACAAAAATAGAGCAACCCTCAAACTTAATGGTCACCAATTGGGTAAAAAAACATATACTAGTATTTAAATTTTATGAATTATATTTTGGTGTTTTTGGTATCTTAAAAGTGACCCTATTTTGTAGACTGTGTCAGATAATGAAAAAGGATCAAACATATCTCTATTTTATATAAAATTAAATAATGTTATCCCTCATTTGAAAAATTTCTACTCATAACTCTATTGTTAGTCAAATGATCCAAATATGCAATTATTGCCTTACGACCACCAATTCCCTGTAGAAAAATTTATTCTCCTTTTCGAAAAAAACACAACCTAATCAACTACTATTTAATTCCTCTCTTTAATTTTATTTGTCCATCTCTTTATTTTTATTTGTCCACCAATATTCGTCGATACATCTACGAATTAGAAGTGTTTGTTGAATTTTATTCTCGACTGTTTTAAAATACCAATCTTACAAATTGTACACATTTTTGTATTTGTTGATACATGTTGTATTTTAAATAATAAATACAGATGAGGGAAGATGTAACATCCCAAAAATTTCTAAACTAAGGCCTAAATCATTCGTTATTAACATGTAAGGTCGTATTAGATGATTCTTCAATTGCTCATACGTGTAAAGGTCAATTCTTTTGTGTCGGAATAAATTTGGATATGAATTAAGGTGACAAGAAATCCCTAGCACAAAGTTGAGTTTCAAGCTTCCTTACCGATTCAGTTTTGACATAAGATTCTACTTAGGTGAACTTCAAATAATCATATCTCTCAACACAAAATGAGTTAGGTGACCGATGACCTATAATATTGAAGGCCTATGAGTTTTATTTCCAATGTCACCAAATTTTCATCATTTCGAGTTCAGAATAAAAAGTTATGGTATTTTACTAGAGACTATCATTTTCTGGAGTAAATTCCTTCTAGTTGTTTCTATGGGTCATAGAAATTTTGAAGACCCGTATTGTCAACTTGTTGTAAACTTCATATAAGTCACATTTTGGGGTCCCATTCGTATGGATCCATTCTACGGGTCGTAGGAACTTCTACAGCTCGTAGATTAGACCCGTAGAATGAAATTTTGAGCTGTAAAATTCAATATAAATTGCACAGGTGATATCTGTGGTCCGGAGAATAAACTACGAACCGTAGATGGACCCGTAGAAGGTTTTCGCCAACTTTCAAGAGGGATATTTTAGTCTTTTCTCACTCCATATAAGCTAAAATTATGAAGTTTTTACAACTAGTAAAGGGTTTAAACTGTTTTAGTCAATTCCTTTACATTCATTAACGCTTCCAAGGCTTAGAGACAGGATACAAGAGGAGAAGGCTACGGTTTTCAAGCGTTCATCCAACTATTTCGCTAAAGAACTTTGCTCTTCCAAGTATCTAAGGTTATCATTGTGATGGACTAAGTTTGTCCTCTTACCCTACATCTATCTATAAATATATTTTTATTCACGAGTCATTTTGTCAGTACATAGTGCACACAAAAAATGTGGTTTATAATTATAGGTACTTGATATTGATATATTGTTCCTAATTATTATGTCTTTCAACCATACATACGTACTATTTATGTTATATTTTTCGCTCATTGAGATTCAATTATATTATTTACTTCACTCAAAAATAAACTATACTTAAGTAAAAATCACATTGAAACTTTGGATTTAAATGAAGTAAAATCCATTTAAATTTAGTACAAAATTCTAAAAGAAAACTTCTTTCAATTAAAAAAATCAATAAGATTGCCTCGCTGAAACAAAAGAATCTTAATTAGTTTATTGGTAATTTGACTTCGTTATTTTAAAACAATGCAAGCTAGATTTCGTATTCTTTTCAATTGTGTATCATTATTTTTGTTCACCTTTTTTTTTATCTTTCGTTCGATATTTGATATCTGCTTTGGAGTTCAACTAATAGAAATTTATACTGAGAAGTTTTTATATTCAATGCTCAAATCCAAAACCTCTAATTAAAGATAAATACATACTTATCTTTCCACGTATCTATAATCATATATATTGTTTACTATAGGTCGCTCAACCTTCTTATTTCTTCCAAAGAAAGGATAACTCATTGTCACGTTTAGTTTTTATTTTTTGGGGTGTAATGGGGGGACTAATTTGACAATAGCAATTCAAACCCTACCTAACAAGCATTAATTAAATCTATGGTCCCAAAGATTTTAAAGTCTTAAATAGATATACAATGCAATTGTTTTATGAATTCACGTGAATTCAATATTTTAAGGATATATCTTATCCAAATAATATACACTTCACCAATAAAAAATCACAAATAAAAGATCCAAATAAATAAAAAGAGAGGGGTATTAAAAAAAACTATGGCCCCCTATAAAATGGTTTTTATTCATGAGATATTTTGTCGGTATATATAACACACAAAATGTGATTTATAATTATATTATTCCTAGTTATTATGTCTTTCAACCATCCATGTATTAGGTACTCTTTATGTTATGATTTTTTCTCATTGATATTCAATTGTATTATTTTCTTCACTCTAAAATAAATGTCATTTAAGTAAAAATGATGTTTTGTAGTTTACTACTCTTGGCATGTGGCATTTTCTTAATGTTCAAAAAATATTATATAATGCAATTCTTCTCATGTCAATATAATGAAAAAAATACTCTTTAAAATCTAAATTGAAGTTTGTATAATTCCAATCTTGAATAGCTAAAATATCATATGAGACAGAGAGGGTATTTGATGTATTACACGACTACATGAGTATATATATTTATCTATGAAATTCGTAACAGTCTAGCTCACTAGTGATATTATTCGCTTTTGGCTTATGCCCGCACGACTTTAAAACACATCTTTAATTGGTAAAAACTGCTTACTTATAAGTTATATACCCAACATCTTTCCTATGTATTTATCAATGTAGGACCTTTTGTCTTAAACTTAGTGTCACAAAAATAGTATATATATGTGTGTGCGTGTGTGCATATATATATTTTATTTTATCTAATGACGGATTATCATACGAAATATTTATTGTGAACTATATGATGAAAATTTAATAATAATTTCATAGCTGGACTTTTGAATTTTTATAGTGATGGATGGAAGGAAACACAAAAAACAAAAAAATAAATTATACCAAAAGTAAAAAACATATGGTCCCCTAATGTAACGTTCTTACATTTATGGATTATTTTTTCATATATAGAACACATAAAAATGTGTTATAATTTTAAGTACTTTTGATGTTGATATATTGCTCTTAATTATTGTGCCTTTCATTTTATTAAGTTGCGTGTGAATCCAATTTTTCTAACAACCATGCATTTACTCTTTAGATATGTCTGATACTTTTATAAGTAATTGACAAAATTATTTCTTTATTTTTTGTATTATTATAAGAAATTAATAAGAGGAATTTGGGTAAAAAAAACATTTTTTATATATACAAGGACTAAAATAGAGCAACCCTCAAACTTAATGTTCTCCAATTGGGTAAAAAAAATATACTAGTATTTAAATTTTATGAATTATATTTGGGAATTTTTGGTATCGATTAAAAGTGAACATATTTTGTAAATTATGTTAGATAATGAAAAAGGATCAAACATATCTCTATTTTATAGAATAATTTTATCCTTTATTTGAAAAGTTTTCGACTCATAACTCTATTGTTAGTCAACTGAACCAAATATGCAATTATTGCCTAATGACCACCAATTCCCTGTAGGAAATTTTATTCTACTTTTCGAAAAAACAAATCCTAATCAACTACTACGTAATTCATATCTTTACTTTTATTTGTCAATCTCTATATTTTTATTTGTCCATCCATATTCATCGATATATCTACGAATTAGAAGCGTTTGTTGAATTTTATTCTCGACTGTTTTAAAATATCAATCTTACAAATTGTACACATTTTTGTATTTGTTGATACATGTTGTATTTTAAATAATAAATACAGATGAGGGCAGATGTAAAATCCTGAAAATTTCTAAGCTAAGGCCTGAATCATTCTTTATTAACGTGTAAGGTCATGTCTGATGATTCCTAAATTGCTCATATGTGTAAAGGTCAATTCTTTTATGTCGGAATGAATTTGGATATGAATTAAGGTGACAAGAAATCCCTAATACAAAGTTGAGTTTCAAGCTTCCTCACCGATTCAGTTTCGACATAAGATTCTACTTAGGTAAACTTCAAATGATTATATCTCTCAATACAAAATGAGTTAGGTGACCGATGACCTATAATATTGAAGGCCTATGAATTCTATTTCCAATGTCACCAAATTTTCCTCATTTCGTGTTCAGAAAAAAAAGTTATGGTACTTTACTAGAGACTATCAGATCGGAGTTTTCTGAAGTCAATTTCTTTGAGTTGCTTCTATAGGTCGTAGAAATTTCAAAGACCCGTATTGTCAACTCGTTGAAAACATCAGATAAGTCACATTTTGGGGTCCAATACGTATGGATCCATTCTACGAGCCGTAGGAACTTCTACGGATCGTAGATTAGACTCTTAGAATGAAATTTTGAGCTGTAAAATTCAATATAAATTCCACAGATGATATCTAGGATCCGGAGAATAAACCACGAACCGTAGATAAACCCATAGAAGGTTTTCGCCAAATTTCAAGAGGGATATTTTTGTCTATTATCACCCCATCTAGGCCTAAATTATGATGTTCTTCCAACTAGTAAAGGGTTTAAACAGTGTTAGTCAATTCTTTGACATTCATTAACGCTTCCAAGTTTTAGAGACAAGATCAAAGAGGAGAAGGCTAGGGTTTTCAAGCATTCATCCAACTATTTCGCCAAGAACTTTGCTCTTCCAAGTATCTAAGGTTATCATAGTGATGGACTAAGTTTGTCCTCATGCCCTACATCTACCTATAAAATATTTTTATTCACGAGTCATTTTGTCAGTACATAAAGCACACAAAAAATGTGGGTTATATTTATCGGTACTTGATATTGATATATTGTTCTTAATTAATATTTCTTTCAACCATGCATACGTACACTTTATGTTATAATTTTCGCTCATTGAGATTCAATTATATTATTTACTTCACTCAAAAATAAACGATACTTAAGTAAAAATCACATTGAAACTTTGGATTTAAATGAACTATTATCCATTTAAAGTAGTACAAAATTCTGAAAGAAGACTTCTTTCAATTAAAAAAATCTATAAAATAGCCGTGGTAAAACAAATGAAACTTAATTAGTTTATTGGTAATTTGACTTCTTTATTTTAAAACAAGGCTAGCTAGATTTTGTATTCTTTTCTAGCTTGTATCATTTATTTTAGTTCAACTTTTTTTTATATCTTCGTTCGGTATTTGGTTTCTGCTTCGGAGTTCAACTAAAAGAAATTTATACTGAGAAGTTTTTTATATTCAATGCTCAAATTTGAAACCTCTAATTAAAGATGAATACATACTTATATTTCCACGTACCTATAATCATATTTTTTGTTTACTATTGGTCCCTCAACCCTCTTATTTGTTCCGAAGAAAGTATAACCCATTGTCACGTTTAGTTTTTATTTGTTGGGGTGTAATGGGGGGACTAATTTGACAATTGCAATTCAAACCCTACTTACCACGCATTAATTAAATATATGGTCCTAAAGATTTTAAAGTCTTAAATAGATATACAATGCAATTGTTATAAGAATTCATGTTAATCCAATATTTTAAGGATAGATCTTATCTAAATAATATACACTTCACCAATAAAAAATCACAAATAAAAGATAAAAAAATAAAAAGAAAGGGGTATTAAAAAAAATTATGGCCCCCTATAAACTGGTTTTTATTCATGAGTCATTATGTCGGTATATATAACACACAAAATGTGATTTTATATTGTTCCTAGTTATTATGTCTTTGAACCATCCATGTATTACGTACTCTTTATGTTATGAGTTTTTCTCATTGATATTCAATTGTATTATTTTCTTCACTCTAAAATAAATGTCATTTAAGTAAAAATGACGTTTTGTAGTTTACTACTCTTGGCATGTGGCCTTTTTTGAAAGTTCAAAAAAATTATATAATGCAATTCTTCACATGTCAATATAATGAAAAAAATATTCTTCAAAATCTAAATTGAAGTTTGTATAATTTGAATCTTGAATAGCTAAAATATCATATGAGACAGAGAGGGTATTTGATGTATTACACGACTACATGAGTATATATATTTATCTATGAAATTCGTAACAGTCTACCTCACTAGAAATATTATTCGCTTTTGGCTTATGCCCGCACGACTTTAAAACACATCTTTAATTGGTAAGAACTGCCTACTTATAAGTTATATACCCAACATATTTCCTATGTTTTTATCGATGTGGGACCTTTTGTCTTAAACTTAGTGTCACAAAAATAGTATATATATATGTGTGTGGATGTGTGTATATATATATATGTTATTTTATCTAATGACGGAATATCAAACGAAATATTTACTGTGAACTATTTGATGAAAATTTAATAATAATTTCATAGCTGGACTTTTGAATTTTTATAGTGATGGATGGAAGGAAACATAAAAAACAAAAATAAATTATACCAAAAGTAAAAAACATATGGTCCCCTAATGTAATGTTCTTATATTGATGAGTCATTTTTTCATATATTTTCTACTATATTATAAAAGAGAGTTTAGGCCCAAGTATAATATATAATATTTAAGATTGAGAATTTTCCCAATCTTGAATATTATATATTATACTTGTGGGACTTTTAAAATTCTATTTTATACCCAAGTATAATATATAATATTCAAGATTGGGACTTTCTTGAATATTATATATTATATTTATTATATAGTAGAACTTGGGCATAAACTC
>JAJOOH010006621.1:0-24627 GCA_029582605.1 Solanum gracilifrons | reverse complement strand
TGGTAGTGTATCGAAGCAGCGTGATTGTTATGAGGATTGATGCTTTATTTACTTAAATCCAATCATGATGAATATTTTGCTGATTTTACATGTCACTAATTATTCTTTCCTTTCCTGCAAAGCATGACTGCCCATAATTTTGAACTTGGTAAAATTTGTGATTGATTCTCTTTTCCTTAATAAAAATTTGACAGATTTGTTACTAGTTTTTATTTGGTAAAAAATAAAATAAAATAATAATAACAATTAAGATCTGATTTGGCTCCTTTGAAATAAGGAAATTGTTTATTAATTGATTCCTGAAAATATTTATCTTCCTTACATATGCCCCTCTTCTATTATATAAATAGGACCCTCCCTTCATTATAGAGAGAGACATTCTGACATTGTCTGCACTCTTGAAAAAAAAAAAAAAGGAACCCTAGTGAAGCTTTGGATCATATCTTTGTGGAATTGCTGTGTTGCTGTTTCAGTGGATACCTCCTTAAAACACTTCATTGTTGATAATTATTTCTGCTTGATTGGTTAGTTTTACTTCATTAGTTTAAATTTTGTCTGGCATTCATCTATCGTATGTATGTTGTGTTTTTTTTTAAAACAAGTAAAAAAGGAAGCAACAGAGTTAGTTTTCTTATCCCTTCTTTCTCGATATGTGAGGATATGACATATTTGTAAATCCGTGTTGTTTGTTGTGAATAATTTTGCATTTTCATTTGTGTAGTTATCTTTTTTTTCTATGATCTTGTCTTTGGTATATTTTGTTTAGCAGGGTTGAATTTAGAGTTCAAGACTTGAAGAGTCGCCATGTGAGGGAAATAGACGAATTGATTCTACTTAATTTATGTTTTGCACATTATTTAATCTATTATTGTTTTGTAATAATTTGTAAACGTTAACGCTATATGATATAATTTGGGGACTGTGGGGAGGGGAATATGTGTTAAGTGTTATATTTCTTTTGTTTATTTTATGTGATTGTTGCAGAGAGCCCATCTATATTGATTAATCCGTTAAAATTGGTCTAATAAGTTATGTCGCTTATTTCACTAATCTAAAATCATAGTATTTATTTGTGTATAATTCAATCTGAAATTAGTCACCATGTAATAAAGTCATGTGATATTTGTTTGCTTTTCTAGGTATAGATCTAGGCCTAAGACCGATTAACCTTTTCGCATGCTAAATGTGATTAATTGTTCGCCTACTTGTTTATTATCTCCGTAACAACTAGACAACATTCCTATAAGTTTTTCACTTCTACGAATTTTATGTTAAGTACTTAATAGGGTGCACGCATGCCTACAGGTTTATGATTAAGTCCTAATATGTTTCTGGGGTTAGAATTTATGTTTAGGACTAGATTTGTATCTTATCATGTTTAATCACAGTTATAATCATAAATTATTGATAAATAAGATGGTAATAATTTTATATCCTCCACTTAGATATCCTACTTATAAGGTTTAAATAATCATTTAGAATCTATGCAATAGGAGCTATATAATTTTCAATCTTTCAATCTTTCAATCACTGAGAAATCATGTATATAGGTTTATAAATCCTTTTTAGCATTTTCACACTTAGAAATCATGCCTATAGGTTTTCTAAATATTATTGTATCTTTATATAGAGAGTATACTTTAGTTTTGATAATAATTTCAGCATGTCACCTAGATGTCATGTATATAGGATTTAACTAACGACACCAATAAAACTTGTTAGAATCATATCTCAAGCATGTTAAATAATTAAAATAAATATGCCGCATATTCTTTTTCAAGTGTTAACTAATTTCTGCATTTTGTATTTAGGTTCTACCATTTTAAAATCAATTCTTAAACTATTTCGAGTATGTCTTAAAACTAAGATTTGTTGTGCATATTCACTGCATGATTAAATCAGGCTCGGAATCAATTATATTTTGCATTTTGAACTGTCATCTTACATTAATTTCTGCACTAATAATATTATGTGCTGCTATTTCTAAAATATATTTTCTACATATGCCACTTGCTGCCCCGATTAAATCTTGCTTGGATTAATTAATTTTTTTTGCACTGTCTTGTCATTTAAAATCAGCTACTAACTATTTTATGCACCAAATAAACTGTTGCCTTTTAAATTTTAGCATTAATAATTTGCCTTTGCTTTTAAATAGTTTTGCCCACTTGCATTATTATAAAGTGCCTCTTTTTAAATTAATTACTAATTAAGTCAGTCTAATATGCTAATACACTTTTCTTGACTTGTAATATTTTGTCCATGTAAAATTAATCTATATGTGTTTGCTTGTCTATGCACATACTTAGCATGAGACTTTTTCACTCTACTTGTGTTTGTCAGCATGCTAAATTAAAATCTAGAGGCCAACTTGAGACTTTATGTGCTAAATGCTCGTCCGAATTGTTTGACTTGTTGTCTAGGTGGGCCTACTATATTTTATTTTAGTCTATCCCACCCTAATAGTAGTCCAATACCTCTTGGACCTTAAGTGGGGACGATAGGCACCTTTTAGAGACGAAAGCATGCGGTGGTAGGGTAGGGGTAGTTTAGGCCCTATGGATATGATGACATCGACTCAGGCTTAAAGTGACAAACCTTGGTTTTGTCAGTCCCTACACGGAAGCCTATCAAAAAATAAAGTCGAGTGCTGATCCTAAAGTCTTTCAGAGTTCCCTTTCCATTTGCACCTTTTATCTGTTTATAATTATTTGGGGTAGCTTAAATAAAAAAAAATAAAAAATATTTGCTTATGTACTTGCGCAATTTCTGTCTCCTTGCTTATCTCTTTATTTTTTTTATTTTTTGTATTCATTTGTTATTATCTTATCACCTAGTTTTGCGTGTTTATCTAATTAATTAAATAAACGAATTAATCATAATTTGTTATATTTTATGTTATCACCTAGTTTCGCATACTTAATTTATTAAATAAATAAATTGATCTTAATTGTTTAATATTAGTTATCACTTAGCAAGCATGTTTAAATAACCAATAAATGAAGTGACCTTAAATGCTATTTGTAACCCCCACATAAATTGCATGAGATACGGTCGGGACCCACCTTTGTGGACCTCGAGGGATGCCTAACACCTTCCCCTCGAGGTAATTTGAGCCCTTACCCTGATCTCTGGTTCGTTGAACTTAGTTAGAAATAGTTAGGTTAGATAGGTGCCCTAACGCGCCTTAATTCGTTTGGTGGCGACTCTTCAATCCAACCAAAGCCCAAAAGAGTTGTTAGGTCGTGCATCCGCAAGGAAAAACCTGTTTTGCGAAAAATGGGGCGCGATAAGCCCAGAGCAATTGGTTGAGCCGTTGCGTGTTTCGACCCCAGTAGGTTATTTTTTAGTAGTGGATCAGGTATATAGATCCTGTGTGGTGACTATTCAGAGGCGAGACACTAGGGTTAATCTCATTTTGCTTGACATGGTGGATTTTGATTTGATTTTGGGTATGGATTGATTATTCCCCCACCATGCGGTCTTGGATTGCAATGCCAAGACCGTTACTTTAGCCATGCCTGGTATTCCACCAGTGGTGTGGCGGGGCTCTTGTAGTCGCATGCCAGTTGGGGTGATATCTTTTGTTCGGGCCCAGAGGTTGATAGCTAGCGGGTGTTTGGCTTATTTAGCTTATGTTAGAGATGTTAGTAGGGAGGGTCCTACCGTTGATTTAGTACCTATTGTTCGAGAGTTTACAGATGAGTTCCTGCCGATCTGCCTGGTCTCCCTCCTGATCGTGCCATTGACTTTCCTATTGAAGTTGAGCCGGGCACTAAGCCCATTTCTATACCACCGTACCGTATGGCCCCCGTAGAGCTCAAGGAGCTCAGTGTTTAGATTCAGGATCTCTTAGATAAGGGATTCATTCGGCCTATTGTATCGCCTTGGGGTGCCCCAGTCCTCTTCGTGAAGAAGAAGGACTGTACTATGCGATTGTGCATCGACTACAGGCAATTGAACAAGGTGACGGTGAAGAACCGTTACCCCATGCCTAGGATTTATGATCTATTTTACAGCCTTCAGGGTGCCGTGGTATTTTCTAAGATTGATTTAACATCCGGCTATCACCAGTTGAGGATTAGGGCAACAGACGTCCCTAAAACTGCATTTAGGACTCGTTACGGCCACTATGAGTTCCTAGTGATGTCTTTTGGGTTGACTAATTCCCCTGCCGCGTTCATGGACTTGATGACTAGGGTGTTTAGGCCGTACTTGGATTCGTTTGTCATAGTCTTCATAGATGACATTCTAGTATACTCGCGGAGCCGGGAGGAGCGTGAGCAACATTTGAGGATAGTGCTCCAGACTTTGAGAGGCCAGCGACTTTATGCCAAGTTCTCAAAGTGCGAGTTTTGGCTTGAGTTCGTAGTATTCTTGGGGAACGTGGTGTCTAACGATGGAATTATGGTAGATGCCGCTAAGATTGAGGCCATTCGTGATTGGGCCAGGCTCACCTCTGCAACGGAGATTCGTAGCTTCGTCGGATTGGCAGGCTACTACAAGCGTTTTGTTGAGGGATTTTCTACTATAGCAGCGCCTTTGACTCGGTTGACTCGCCAGGATGTTCCGTTTGTGTGGTCGGAGGAGTGTGAGAGGAGCTTTCTGAGGCTTAAGGAGTTGCTTAGCACCGCTCTTATATTGACTCTTCCAGTTGAGGGCGAGGGGTTTACAGTTTATTGTGACGCATTGGTCATTGGTTTGGGTTGTGTACTGATGCAGCAGGGTCGCGTTATTGCTTATGCGTCGAGGCAGCTTAAGACGCATGAGCGCAACTAGCCCAGTCATGACTTAGAGTTGGCGGCGGTAGTTTTTGCGCTTAAGATTTAGAGGAATTACCTGTATGGAGTTCGATGCGAGATCTATACTGATCACAGGAGCCTTCAGTACATTATGAGCAAGAGGGATCTTATTTCGAGACAGCGCCATTGGATTGAGCTCCTGAAGGACTATGACCTCTCTAATCTCTACCATCCGGGCAAGGCGAATGTAGTAGCGAACGCCTTGAGTCGGAACGTAGTGAGTATGGGTAGTCTAGCCTTACTTTCTACTACGGAGCGACCATTAGCTTTGGCCTTGGCCTATGCTTAGATTAGTGTTGCCATAGAATTGTGAGGTTTCGGATGTCGTTGGGCAGTAGAACTTTTTTCGACGTCGTTCTGGGCATTCAGCTCCTTGTAAACTGATATAGCAGACTTGAGCCTGATAGTCTGAGCCTTAGCTAGGCGGTAACTCAACTTATGACCTTGTATCCATAATGCCCTATTTTTCTATTGGATACAGTACCCGGTTAGAGTTCGTGGCCCAGCTTACCTGTGATCAGATTTTGGCTACAGTACCCGGTTAGAGTCCGTGGTCCAGCTTACCTATGATCTGATTTTGGCTACAGTACCCGGTTAGAGTCCGTGGTCCAGCTTACCTGCGATCTGATTTTGGCTA
This sequence comes from Solanum gracilifrons, assembly GCA_029582605.1. Taxonomy (NCBI): domain Eukaryota; kingdom Viridiplantae; phylum Streptophyta; class Magnoliopsida; order Solanales; family Solanaceae; genus Solanum; species Solanum gracilifrons. The sequence continues at coordinate 19,188 of JAJOOH010006621.1, read as the reverse complement.
CAATACCCGGTTAGAGTCTGTGGTCCAGCCCACCCGTGCCCGACCTTTGGCTACAGCACCCGGTTCCAAAGTGACCATTAGCTTTGGACATCCAGTCCTTAGCTAACTGGATGATACGGCCTCATATCTCTGATTCCTGGTGTGTACTAGCTTATGTGGATGCTCAGTCATCTCTGCTGGATCGGATTCGCAGCCGTCAGTTTGAGGATGAGGACTTAGTGGCACTTCGAGATCGAGTTTTTGTAGGTGACATTGGCTTGGCTACCTTAGATTTAGATGGGGTTTTAAGATTTGGTGACCGACTTTGTGTTCCAAAAGTTGGGGGTTTGATTTAGATGATTCTTACTGAGGCCCATGACTCCAAATATTCTATTCATCTGGGCACAACTAAGATGTATCGGGACTTGAGACAACACTACTGGTGGAGCGGCATGATGAGAGATATTGCGGATTATGTATCGCGTTGATTGAGTTGTCAGCAAGTTAAGGCCGAGCATTTGAGACCTGGTGGCGAGCTTCAGAGATTACCCATTTTTGATGGAAATGTGAGAGGATCACCATGGACTTCGTTGTAGGACTAACCCACACTTCCCGTGGTCTTGATAGTATTTGGGTCATCTTGGATCGATTGACCAAGTCGGCACACTTAATTCCTGTCCATACTTCCTACAGTGCTGAGAGGTTAGCCCGTATCTACATTCGAGAGGTGGTTCGTCTTCATGGTGTGCCTGTTTCCATCATCTCAGATCGGGTCTCACAGTTCACATCTAGCTTCTAGAGGACCTTCCAGGATGAGTTGGGTACCCGTGTTGACCTTAGTAAAACTTTCCACCCGCAGACAGATGGTCAGTCGGAGCGCACGATTCAGGTTCTTGAGGACATGTTGTGGGCTTGTGTTATGGATTTTGGGGGTCAGTGGGACCAGTATTTGGCTTTGGCAGAGTATGCGTACAACAACAGCTACCACTCGAGTATTCAGATGGCCCCATTCGAGGCCTTATATGGTAGGCGTTGTCTCTCTCCAGTTGGTTAGTTTGAGTCTACAGAGCCCAGGCCGCGTGGTACAGACTTGATGCGTGAGGCTTTAGATCATGTGAGGGTGATTCGAGATAGGCTCAGGACAGCCCAGAGTAGACATCAGAGTTATGCAGACCGTAGGCGTCGACCGTTGAAATTTGCTGTTGGTGATAGGGTATTCCTCCGTGTGTCGCCCATGAAGGGCTTAATGAGATTTGGGAGGCCAGGCAAGCTTAACCCCTGGTATATAGGTCCTTTTGAGATATTGAGGACAGTTGGGGAGGTCGCATATGAGTTAGATTTACCCCCGGCCTTTTCAGCTATTCACCCAGTTTTTCATGTTTCGATGTTGCGCCAGTATGGTCCAGATGAGTCCCATGTGATTCAGTATGATGCAGTTGACTTGGATGACAGTTTGAGATACCTTGAAGAGCCAGTTGCTATTTTGGCCAGAGATGTCAGACGGTTGCATTCCAGAGCCATTCATGTGGTTAAGGTCCATTGGAGACATCGTCCAGTTGAGGAGGCTACCTGGGAGACCGAGCATGAGATGCAGGCACAGTTCCCCGGCTTATTCTAGCCTTCAAGTACTTCTTGACTCTTACTTTCACGGAGGAAAGTTCTTTTAGTAGTGGATATTGTAATGACCCTCCAGGTCATTTTTAAATTAAAGGATTTATTCCATCATTTAGAGCGTTCCTGTAGCGACCTCAAGTCATTTATGACTTGCTGGCACTGACTGTTCGGTCGCCTGATCGCTCGTTTGGGTTTTGGGCCCATTTCCCTGTTTTGGAGAATTTATAACTTGAAAAGTTGACTTTGGTCAACCCTCTTGGAAGCCGTGCTCAGATGAAAATGCTGACAGCTAGGTTAGCTTTTGAATATCGATTTTGGTCTTGAACGACCCGTGGTTCACTTCCCGAGGCTTTAGATGCCCGTTGTGGAATCTCGCTCACACAGATACTGGGTGTGGGACCCACTGTTCATCGAAGCGATCTCCAATGGAAATTCCGACTTCAGCGTTGAGTCCGAAATATCATTTCCAATCTGATTCCATATATGGTTTGTGTTTTCACGATACCGAATGCGTCCGGAACATCGAAATTCAAGTTTGAAGAGTTCGTTGAATTCTAACGCGGTGGTGACGTGGCAGAGCCACGCGACGCCACTTTGCCGCGTGTTGAAATCTGGAAATTTCCAGATTTAAGGACAATTTTCGTCCATATTTTTTCCCTCATCTTCAAACAAAGATATTTCCTCCATTTTAAGCTCAAATTAGGTGATTCAAAAGGCTAATTTCAAGAGAATTTTGTGTGGAATTTAGAGGTGAGCTCAGAAACGGGGAGGGGAGGCATTGTTTGAGGTAAGGAATCGAATTTATCTACTGCTAGAGTGATTTTTGGAATGAATTGTTGTTGAAGTTTTAAAGGTTAGACCTTGATCATCTTAGGTCCATTTTGAGTCATTCTTGAGGCTAACTTGTAGAGTTTTTCACAAGGATCGTCGTCGTATAATCTGTTTGGGTTGGAAGGGTGTAATTTTTCCAGAAATTGGTAATCAAGGGGCTGCCAAGTCGTAAGTCAAGACTTAATAATGATTTTAATTGTTGGGGATGATTTGCTATGTTTTAGGCATCTTTTTGTGCTAAATTTTGGGGTATTAGTTTAGTAAGGTGTTTGGGACGTTTCCACGGATTCGTTTTCGGGATTCCAATTTTGGGTCCCACAATCCCGTTTTAGACCCAATTTTGGGTCCGTCTCCGAAAAATATAATTTTAGTATCAACATATTCGTAATGACGAGGTGATTAACCATTTGATAGCGGGGAAGCATTTGGAGACCGTTCGGAGGGGAAAAGCTCCAGTACCGTGAGTTGGAGCACGCGTGATCGGCATTCATGTAGGCTTTGGTTTTCCCCTCGTGAGATTGAGCATGTTTAGGCAATTGTTTATTGATTTTCTCGAGTATGGAGGGGTTCGGGTATCGAGCAGGCTAAATTTCTATAATTCCTGCCTTAGCCCTTATTTCGGGAAATTGTTGAATTATGACAACATGACTCTTGATATTATTGAACATCCATACCTTGTGGTGTATATGATAATATTGATTTGAAGTATATTTGGCCTTAGTCTAGGCTTAGATTAGTGTTGCCATAGAATTGCGAGGTTTCGGATGTCGTTGGGCAGTAGAACTTTTTCTGACGTCGTTCCGGGCAGTCAGCTCCTTGTAGACTGATATAGCAGACTTGAGTGTTATAGTCTGAGCCTTAGCTAGGCGGTAACTCAGCTTATGACCTTGTATCCATAATGCCCTACTTTTCTATTGGATACAGTAACCGGGTAGAGTCCGTGGTCCAGCTTACCTGTTATCTAATTTTGGCTACAGTACCCGGTTAGAGTCCGTGGTCCAGCTTACCTGTGATCTGATTATGGCTACAGTACCCAGTTAGAGTCCGTGGTCCATCTTACCTGTGATTTGATTTTGGCTACAATACCCGGTTAGAGTCTGTGATCCAGCCCACCCGTGCCCGACCTTTGGCTACAGCACCCGGTTCGAATCTGTGGTCCAGCCCATGTAGGTTGACTCATTTGCTATAGTACCCGATTCGAGTCTGTGGTCCAGCTTGCACGTGGTGCATTCCTAATTCCTTACTGAAGCTTCAGTTTCGTCCTGATTACTCTCGTCTGTAGGTTGAGGTTTTGGAGGTTGGAGATGTTCCGATTAAAGTCCGGGACGTAATGAGATCTTGGAATATAATTGGGAATGGTTCAGTTAAATTTCAGAAATTGGTAATATTGTGGTAGACTTTCTATCTCCATTACTTTACTTCAACTGCCGGTGCATCTGACGGGCTTATGGGGGTCCGTGCTGGTAGTTTCGTTTATTGTGCACGAGCGTACCCGTCGGGTTTATGGGAGCCCGGTTGAGTTAGTTAGATTCCTTATCTTTGTAGCCTGTACGCTCATGTATATATCCACTTTTACTACTCTTTTACCCTTGATTGTGACCCTTTATTTGCATTTCAGTTCACTTTTGCTTATCTTGCTCAGCCGGCCTGATGCCTACTTGGTACCTGTTGTTTTGGTACTCATTCTATACTCTGCATCTATTTTTGAGATGCAGGTCCGTGTACTAGCTACCGACATTGATTCGAGCCAGCTGCGGTCGTGACCGGTGGCAAGGGTGAGCACACAACGTCCTGGATTTGCCCGTATCCTTCTGTACTTACTTTTGCTTGTCTTTTGCCTTTTTAGACAGCTTGTTTCTGTGGTCCACCATTAGGACTTGTACTTTTGTTAGCAGCTCTGTACTTGTGACTTCCAAGTTTTGGGAGGAAATTCATTTTGTGTATATGTCTAGTCGCTTCCGCCCGTTCATTACATGTTCTTGTTATATTTATTACTCCCTCTGTCCCAATTTATATGACTCACTTTCCTTTTTAGTCTGTCCCAAAAAGAATGACACATTTCTATTTTAAGTAACAATTTGCCTATGAAATGTCTTTTTTACCCTTAATGAAATGATTTACGACCACACAAATTTCTATCATTCATTTTGGACCACAAGTTTTAAAAGTCTTTCCATTTTTCTTAAAGTTTGTGCCGAATCAAAGTACATCATATAAAATGGGACGGAGGGAGTACTATTTTAGGTTGATTGGTTGGTTTTCTACCCTAACAACCCATTAATTCGAGTTCCGGTATATGGGTCGGCTTGCCTACTGGTGGGTCATATAGTAGGCTTCCTCAGGATATGAGAAATTGGGTCGTGACAAATTTCGTATCAGAGCCCCAGGTTCGTCGGTCTCACGTGTATAGAGCTAACGTCTAGTAGAGTCCTGCAGATTGGTACGGAGACGTCCGTTACTTATCTTCGGGAGGCTATAGGATGTCTTTAGGAACGTGTCAATTTTGTATCACTGTCGTGCATTGTGTGTCTTATCGGTTTCTGAAAATCTTACTTGTTCCACTCTCTAACAGGGATGGCTCGCACGCGTGGTAGGACCCCAGCTAGTGGCAGAGGCCGACCTCGATTCGTGCCAGAGCTACCGCACCAGCTCAGGACCGAGAGCAAACTCCGCAGCCGGTGATAGAGCCACCGCCCGAGCCTGTGGCAGCTCTAGGTATATAGGCGATGCTCGTACATATACTAGCTGCCATTGGGGGTATGCAGTAGGCCCCAGCTCCACCCGATCCAGTACCGCAGGGTCAGCCTGCACCAGCGGCACCGGTTTTTCAGTCTGACGAGTTGGAGGGCGTCATGCAACTTCGGGAGTAGAAGATGCTCGGGGTGTTCCTTAGACTATCACTGCAGAGGTTTTTTGGGGCTGTGGGTGAGGATGCCCACAAGTTTCTACTTACTTGCCGCGAGCGACTACAGACTTTCGGTGTAGTGGAGTCGAGAGGAGCAGACTTCACCGCTTACCAGCTAGACGGTCCCGCCAGGCAGTGGTGGCGTACATACTTAGAGACCAAGCCAGCTGGGTCTCCACCCGTCACATGGACTGAGTTTTCAGAGGCCTTCTTGTCCCAATTTATTCCAAGGAGCATCAGAGATCATCTTAGAGATAAGTTTGCTTGGTTAGAGCAGGGCTCCATGACTGTATCAGAGTATGAGTCCTGATTCCACGAGCTCTCCCGGCATGCCGCCATGATATTACCTACTGAGGAGGAGAGGTTTCGTTGTTTTGTTCGGGGTTTGAGACTACAGTTGCGGATTGAGACTCAGTCTATAGTCTCAGCGGGTCGCTTATTTCTGGATGTAGTGGACCATGTCCGCACTATTGAGCAACTTCGTCGCGAAGCCCAAGGGGGCAGCGACAAGAGAACTAGATATAAGGATAGTTATGATAGGCGACGTTTCAAACCCCGAGAGTCTTATGATAGTTCTCAGCAGAGGTTTTAGTCGGGTCAGTCTAGTCGCCCCTTCCAGGCCTCTCTCCAGGCATCGGAGGTTGATCAACACCGCCATATTGGTTTTAGTTCCGGTATTAGTCAGGGCCGAGATAGTTCACAGATGGGTCCTTCTGGCCGGGGTAGCCGACCTCCAGCTCTCAGTTGACAGTCCCAGGGGTGCTATGAGTGTGGGGAGTTAGATCATTGGGCCCACGAGTGTCCCCATCGCAGGTTAGCCTTACACGCTCCACAAGCAGCTAGGCATGCGTCAGCGCCAAAAACTCCAGCTAGAGGCGGAGGCCAGTGATAGGACCACAGGGGAGGTCACCAAGGTATACGGGGTGGTCCCCGAGGAGGCATGTTAGGGGGCAGAGCCGATGCATAGGGTAGCGGAGCCCAGGCCCAGTTTTATGTAGCTCCAGCTAGAGCGGATGCTGAGACCTCGGACGATGTGATCACAGGTACAATGTTATTATGCCATCATCCCACATCCGCCTTATTTGATCCAGGCTCTACTTATTCTTATATATCTGTTTATGGTGCACCTCTCTTGACTATGAGCCCAGAGCTATTGGTTGAGCCATTGCGTGTTTCGACCCCGGTAGGTGATTTTTTATTAGTGGATCAGGTATATAGATCAAGTGTGGCGACTATTCAGAGGCGAGACACTAGGGTTGATCTCATTTTTCTTGACATGGTGGATTTTGATTTGATTTTCGGTATGGATTGGTTATCCCCCCACCGTGCGGTCTTGGATTGCTATGCCTAGACCGTTACTTTTGCCATGCCTGGTATTCCAACAGTGGTGTGGCGGGGCTCTTGTAGCGCATGCCAGTTGGGGTGATATCTTTTGTTCGGGCCCAGAGGTTGATAGCTAGCGGGTGTTTGGATTATTTAGCTTATGTTAGAGATGTTAGTAGGTAGGGTCCTACCGTTGATTTAGTACCTATTGTTCGAGAGCTTACAGATGCGTTTCCTGCCAATCTGCCTAGTCTCCCTCCTGATCGTGACATTGACTTTCCTATTGAAGTAGAGCCCGACACTAAGCCCATTTCTATACCACCGTACCGTATGGCCCCCGTAGAGCTCAAGGAGCTCAGTGTTCAGATTCAGGATCTCTTAGATAAAGGATTCATTCGGCCTAGTGTATCGCCTTGGGGTGCCCCAGTCCTCTTCGTGAAAAAGAAGGACGGTACTATGCGATTGTGCATCGACTACAGGCAGTTGAACAAGGTGATGGTAAAGAACCGTTACCCCATGCCTAGGATTTATGATCTATTTTACCAACTTCGGGTGCCGTGGTATTTTCTAAGATTGATTTAACATCTGGCTATCACCAGTTTAGGATTAGGGCAGCGGACGTCCCTAAAACTGCATTTAGGACACGTTACGACCACAATGAGTTCCTAGTGATGTCTTTTGGGTTGACTAACTCCCCTGCCGCGTTCATGGACTTGATGACTAGAGTGTTTTGGCCGTACTTGGATTCGTTTGTCATAGTCTTCATAGATGACATTCTATTATACTCGCGGAGCCGGGAGGAGCATGAGCAGTATTTGAGGTTAGTGCTCCAGACTTTGAGTGGCCAGCGACTTTATGCCAAGTTCTCAAAGTACGAGTTTTGCCTTGAGCTCGTAGCATTCTTGGGGAACGTGGTGTCTAACGATGGCATTATGGTAGATCTCGCTAAGATTGAGGCCATTCGTGATTGGGCCAGGCCCACCTCTGCAACGGAGATTCATAGCTTCGTCAGATTGGCAGGCTACTACAGGCGTTTTGTTGAGGGATTTTCTACTATAGCAGCTCCTTTGACTCGCCAGGATGTTCCGTTTGTGTGGTCGGAGGAGTGTGAGAGGAGCTTTCTGAGGCTTAAGGTGTTTCTTAGCACCGCTCCTACATTGACTCTTCCAGTTGAGGGTGAGGGGTTTACTGTTTATTGTGATGCATGGGTCAATGGTTTGGGTTGTGTACTGATGCAGCAGGACCGCGTTATTGCTTATGCGTCGAGGCAGCTTAAGCCGCACGAGCGCAACTACCCCACCCAGATTTAAGGACACGGGGTAGCCGACCTCCAGCTCTCAGTCAACAGTCCCAGGGGTGCTATGAGTGTTGGGAGTTAGATCATTGGGCCCGCGAGTGTCCACATCGCAGGTTAGCCTTACTAGCTCCACAGGCAGCTAGGCATGCGTCAGCGCTAAAACCTTCAGCTAGAGGCGGAGGCTAGTGACAGGACCGTAGGAGAGGTCACCAGGGTATACGGGGTGGTCCCCCAGGAGGCAGATTAGGGGGCAGAGCCGATGGACAGGGTAGGGGATCCCAGGCCCACTTTTATGCAGCTCCAGCTAGAGCAGATGCTGAGACCTCGGACGATGTGATCACAAGTACAGTGTTATTATGCTATCAGCCCGCATCCGCCTTATTTGATCCAGGCTCTACTTATTCTTATATATCTGTTTATGGTGCTCCTCGATTGAGTATGATCCCAGAGCTATTGATTGAGCCGTTGCGTGTTTCGACCCCGGTAGGTGATTTTTTAGTAGTGGATCAGGTATATAGATAATGTGTGGTGACTATTCAGAGGCTAGACACTAGGGTTGATCTCATTTTGCTTGACATGGTGGATTTTGATTTGATTTTGGGTATGGATTGGTTATCTCCCCACCGTGCGGTCTTGGATTGCTATGCTAAAACCGTTACTTTAGCCATTCCTGGTATTCCACCAGTGGTGTGGCAGGGCTCTTGTAGTCGCATGCCAGTTGGGGTGATATCTTTTGTTCGGGCCCAGAGGTTGATAGCAACCGGGTGTTTGGCTTATTTAGCTTTTGTTAGAGCTGTTAGTAGGGAGGGTCCTTCCGTTGATTTAGTACCTATTGTTCGAGAGTTTACAGATGTGTTTCCTGCTGATCAGCCTGGACTCCCTCCTTATCGTGACATTAACTTTCCTAGTGAAGTAGAGCCGGGCACTAAGCCAATTTCTATACCACCGTACCGTATGGCCCCCGTAGAGCCCAAGTAGTTCAGTGTTCAGATTCAGGATCTCTTAGATAAGGGATTCATTCGTCCTAGTGTATCGCATTGGGGTGCCCCAGTCCTCTTCGTGAAGAAGAAGGACGGTACTATGCGATTGTGCATTGACTACAGGCAGTTGAACAATGTGACGGTGAAGAACGGTTACCCCATGCCTAGGATTTATGATCTATTTGACCAACTTCGGGTGCCGTGGTATTTTCTAAGATTGTTTTAAGATCCGGCTATCACCAGTTGAGTATTAGGGCAGCGGACGTCCCTAAAACTGCATTTAGGACTCGTTCCGGCCACTATGAGTTCCTAGTGATGTCTTTTGGGTTGACTAACGCCCTGCAGCGTTCATGGACTTGATGACTAGGGTGTTTTGGCCGTACTTGGATTTGTTTGTCATAGTCTTCAAAGATGACATTCTAGTGTACTCGCAGAGCCGGGAGGAGCATGAGCAGCATTTGAGGATAGTGCTCCAGAGTTTGAGAGGCCAGCGACTTTATGCCAAGTTCTCAAAGCGCGAGTTTTGGCTTGAGTTCGTAGCATTCTTGGGGAACGTGGTGTCTAACGATGGCATTATGGTAGATCTCGCTAAGATTGAGGCCATTCGTGATTGGGCCAGGGCCACCTCTGCGACGGAGATTCATAGCTTCGTCGGATTGGCAGGCTACTACAGGCGTTTTGTTGAGGGATTTTCTACTATAGCATTGCCTTTGTCTCGATTGACTCCCCAGGATGTTCCGTTTGTGTGGTCGGAGGAGTGTGAGAGGAGCTTTCTGAGGCTTAAGGAGTTGCTTAGCACCGCTCCTATATTGACTCTTCCAGTTGAGTGTGAGTGGTTCACTATTTATTGTGACACATCGGTCAATGGTTTGGGTTTTTTACTGATGCAGCAGGGCCGCGTTATTGCTTATGCGTCGAGGCAGCCTAAGCCGCACGAGCGCAACTTCCCCACTCATGTGATATTGAGTGATTTAGATCATGTGAGGGTAATTCAAGATAGGCTCAAGACAGCCCAGAGTAGACATCAGAGTTATGCAGACCGTAGGCGTCGACCGTTGAAATTTGTTGTTGGTGATAGAGTATTTCTCCGTGTGTCGCCCATGAAAGGTGTAATGAGATTTGGTAGGCGAGGCAAGCTTAATCCCAGGTATATAGGTCCTTTTGAGATATTGAGGACAGTTGGGGAGGTCGCATATGAGTTAGCTTTACCCCCGGCCTTTTTAGCTATTCACTCAGTTTTTCATGTTTCGATGTTGCGTCGGTATGGTCCAGATGAGTCCCATGTGATTCAGTATGATGCAGTTGACTTGGATGACAGTTTGACAAACATTGAAGAGCCAGTTGCTATTTTGTCCAGAGATGTCAGACGGTTCCATTCCAGAGCCATTCATGTGGTTAAGGTCCATTGGAGACATCGTCCAGTTGAGGAGGCTACCTGGGAGACCGAGCATGAGATGCAGGCACAGTTCCCCGGCTTATTTGAGCGTTCAAGTACTTCTTGACTCTTACTTTCGCGGACGAAAGTTCTTTTACTAGGGGATATTGTAATGACCCTCCAGATCATTTTTAAATTAAAGGATTCATTCCATCATTTAGAGCGTTCCTGTAGCGACCCCAGGTTATTTAAGACTTGCTGACACTGACTGTTCGGTCGCCTGATCGCTCGTTTGGGTTTTGGGCCCATTTTCCTGTTTTGGAGATTTTATAACTTGAAAAGTTGACTTTGGTCAACCTTCTTGGAAGACGTGCTCAGATGAAAATTCTGACAGCTAGATTAGCTTTCGAATATCGATTTTGGTCTAGAACGACCCTTGGTTCACTTCCATAGACTTTAGATGCCCATTGTGGAATCTGGCTCAAAATGATACTGAGTATTGGACCCACTGTTCATCGAAGCGATCATCAATGGAAATTCCGACTTCACCGTTGAGTCCGAAATGTCATTTCCTATCAGATTCCATATATGGTTTCTGTTTTCACGATTCCGAACGAGTCCGGAATATCGAAATTTAAGTTTGAAGAGTTCGTTGAATTCTAACGCGGTGGTGACGTGGCAGAGCCACGCGACTTCACGTGGCAGCGTGTTGAAATCTGGAAATTTCCAGATTTAAGGACAATTTTCGTCCATTTTTTTTTCCCTCATCTTCAAACATAGATATCTCCTCCGTTTTAAGCTCAAATTAGGTGATTCAAAAGGCTAATTTCAAGAGAATTTCGTGTGGAATCTAAGGTGAGCTCAGAAACGGAGAGGGAAGGCATTGTTTGAAGTAAGGAATCGAATTTATCTACTGCTAGAGTAAATTTCGGAATGAATTGTTGTTAAACTTTGAAAGGTTAGACCTTGATCATCTTAGGTCCGTTTTGAGTCATTCTTGAGGCTAACTTGTAGAGTTTTTCCCAAGGATCGTCGTGGTATAATCTGTTTGGTTTGGAAGGGTCTCATTTTTCCAGAAATTGGTGATCAAGGGGCTGCCAAGTCGTAAGTCAAGACTTATTAATAATTTTAATTGTTGGGGATGATTTGCTATGTTTTAGGCATCTTTTTGTGCTAAATTTTGGGGTATTAATTTAGTAAGGTGTTTGGGACGTTTCCACGGATTCGTTTTCGGGATTCCAATTGTGGGTCCCACAATCCCGTTTTAGACCCAATTTTGGGTCCGTCTCTGAAAAATATAATTTTAGTGTCAACATATTCGTAATGACGAGGTGATTAACCTTTTGATAGTCGGGAAGCATTTGGAGACCGTTCGGAGGGGAAAAGCTCAAGTACCGTGAGTTGGAGCACGCGTGATCGGCATTCAGGTAGGCTATGGTTTTCCCCTCGTGAGATTGAGCATGTTTAGGCAATTGTTTATTGATTTTCCCGAGTATGGAGGGGTTCGGGTGTCGAGCATGCTAAATTTCTATAATTCCTGCCTTAGCCCTTATTTCGGGAAATTGTTGAATTATCACAACATGACTGTTGATATTATTGAACATCCATACCTTGTGGTGTATATGCTAATATTGATTTGAAGTATGTTTGGCCTTAGTCTAAGCTTAGACTAGTGTTGCCATAGAATTGCTAGGTTTCGGATGTCGTTGGGCAGTAGAACTTTTCCCGACGTTGTTCCGGGCAGTCAGCTCCTTGTAGACTGATATAGCAGACTTGAGCCTGATAGTCTGAGCCTTAGCTAGGCGGTAACTGAGCTTATGACCTTGTATCCATAATGCCCTACTTTTCTATTGGATACAGTACCCGGTTAGAGTCCGTGGTCCAACTTACCTGTGATCTGATTTTGGCTACAGTACCCGGTTAGAGTCTGTGGTCCAACTTGCCTGTGATCTGATTTTGGCTACAGTACCCGGTTAGAGTCCGTGATCCAGCTTACCTGTGATCTAATTTTGGCTACAATACCCGGTTAGAGTCTGTGGTCCAGCCCACCCGTACCCGAGCTTTGGCTACAGCACCTGGTTCGAATCCATGGTCCAGCCCATATAGGTTGACTTATTAGCTATAGTACCCAGTTCGAGTCTGTGGTCCAGTTTGCACGTGGTGCAATCCTAATTCCTTACTGAAGCTTCAGTTAGTCCTGATTACTCTCATCTGTAGGTTGAGGTTTTGGAGGTTGGAGATGTTCCGATTAAAGTCCGGGAAGAAATGAGATCTTGGAATATAATTGGGAATGGTTCAGTTAATGTTCGAAAATTGGTAATATTGTGGTAGACCTTCTAGCTCAATTACTTTACTTCAAGTGCCGGTGCATCTGCCGGGCTTATAGGGGTCCGTGCAGGTGGTTTATTTTATTGTGCACGAGCGTACCCGTCGGGTTTATGGGAGCCCGGCGGAGTTAGTTAGATTCCTTGTCTTTGTAGCCTGTACGCTCGTGTACATACCCACTTTTACTACTCTTTTGCCCTTGATTGGGTACCTGTTGTTTGCATTGGTGGGGGATGGGTTTCCCCCCCAGATAGTTCTGGCTCGGAGGTTAGAAATCCGCAACCTCCTCTTTAACCACCCTACTAGGGGTGGGGTGGCTCTCTCTGAGAATACCTTAAATAGGTATTTGGACCAGGTCGAGCGGGGTAAAACAGAGGAATGCAGTGGTGGCTGTCTAGCTGCAATCTTTTGTTTAGTCTGGCCTCGACGAGAAGGAAATGCGAGCATCCCTCCCATTTATTTTTTAGATGCAGGTCCGAGTACTAGCTACCGACGTTGATTCGAGCCAGCTGCGGTCGTGATCGGAGACAAGGGTGAGCACACAACGTCCTGGATTTTCCCGTCTCCTTCTATACTTACTTTTTCTTGTGTTTTGCCTTTTTAGACAGCTTGTTTCTGTGGTCCAATTTTAGGACTTATACTTTTGTTAGCAGCTCTGTACTTGTGACTTCCAGGTTTTGGGAGGAAATTCATTTTGTGTATATGTCTAGTCGCTTCCGCCTGTTAATTGCATGTTCTTGTTATATTTATTACTATTTTAGGTTGATTGGTTGGTTTTCTACCCTAACATCCCATTACTTCGAGTTCTGGGATATGGGTCGGCTTGCCTACTGGTGGGTCATATAGTAGGCGCCATCAGGACCTTCAAAATTGGGTCGTGACAAATTTGGTATCAGAGCCACGGGTTCGTCGGTCTCACGTGTACAGAGCTAACGTCTAGTAGAGTCCTGCAGATCGGTACGGAGATGTCCGTTACTTATCTTCGGTAGGCTACAGGATGTCTTTAGGAACGTGTCACTTTTGTATCACTGTCGTGCATTGTGTGTCTTATCGGTTTCTGAAAATCTTACTTGTTCCACTCTCTTACAGAGATGTCTCGCACGCGTGGTAGGACCCCAACTAGTGGCAGAGGCCGAGCTCGAGTCGTGCCAGTGCTACAGCACCAGCTCAGGACCGAGAGCAAACTCCAGAGCCGTTGATAGATCCACCGCCCGAGCCAGTGGCAGCTCCAGGTATACAGGCGATGCTCGTACATATACTAGCTGCCATTGGGGGTATGCAATAGGCCCCAGCTCCAGCCACTCCAGTACCGCAGGGCCCGCCTGCACCAACGTCACCGGTTTTTCAGCCTGACGAGTTGGAGGGCGTCATGCCACTTCGGGAGAAGAAAATGCTCGGGGTGTTCCTTAGACTATCACCGCTGAGGTTTTCTGGGGCTGTGGGTGAAGATGCCCACGAGTTTCTACCTACTTGTCGCGAGCGACTACAGACTTTGGGTTTAGTGGAGTCGAGAGGAGCCGACTTCACCGCTTACCAGCTAGACGGTCCCGCCAGGCAGTGGTAGCGTACATACTTAGAGACCAGGCCAGCTGGGTCCTCACCCGTTACATGGACTGAGTTTTCAGAGGCATTCTTGGCCCTATTTATTCCCAGGAGCAATAGAGATCAGCTCAGAGATCAGTTTTCTTGGTTAGAGCAGGGCTCCATGACTGTATCAGAGTATGAGGCCTAATTCCACGAGCTCTCAAGGCATGCCGCCACGATATTACCTACTGAGGAGGACAGGGTTTGTTGTTTTGTTCGGGGTTTGAGACTACAGTTGAGGATTGAGACTCATCTTTAGTCTCAGCGGGCCGCTTATTTCTGGATGTAGTGGACCATGTCCGCACTATTGAGCAGCTCCGTCGCGAGGCCCAAGGGGGCAGCGACAAGAGAACTAGACAGGAGGATAGTCATGATAGGCGCCGTTTCAGACCCCGAGAGTCTTATGATAGATCTCAGCAGAGGTTTCAGTCGGGTCAGTCTAGCCGCCCTTTCCAGGCCTCTCTCCAGGCATCGGAGGGTGATCAGCACCGCCATATTGGTTTTAGTTCCGGTCCTAGTCGGGGCCGAGATAGTTCACAGATGGGTCTTTCTGGCCGGGGTATCCGACCTCCAACTCTCAGTCGACAGTCCCAGGGGTGCTATGAGTGTGGGGAGTTAGATCATTGGGCCCGCGAGTGTCCCATCGCAGGTTAGCCTTACTAGCTCCACAAGCAGCTAGGCATGCGTCAGCGCCAAAACCTCCAGCTAGATACGGAGGCCAGTGACAGGACCGTAGGGGAGGTCACCAGGGTATACGGGGTGGTCCCCGAGGAGGTAGGTTAGGGGGCAGAGCCGATGCACAGGGTAGGGGATCCCAGGCCCACTTTTATACAGCTCCAACTAGAGCGGATGCTGAGACCTCGGACGATGTGATCACAAGTACAGTGTTATTATGCTATCAGCCCGCATCCGCCTTATTTGATCCAGGCTCTACTTATTCTTATATATCTGTTTATGGTGCTCCTCGCTTGAGTATGAGCCCAGAGCTATTGGTTGAGCCGTTGCGTGTTTCGACCCTGGTAGGTGATTTTTTAGTAGTGGATCAGGTATATAGATAATGTGTAATGACTATTCAGATGATAGACACTAAGGTTGATCTCATTTTGCTTGACATGGTGGATTTTGATTTGATTTTGGGTATGGATTGGTTATCCCCCCACCGTGCGGTCTTGGATTGCTATGCCAAAACCATTACTTTAGCCATGCCTGGTATTCCACCAGTGGTGTGGCGGGGCTCTTGTATTCGCATGCCAGTTGGGGTGATATCTTTTGTTCGGGCCCAGAGGTTGATAGCTACCGGGTGTTTGGCTTATTTAGCTTATGTTAGAGCTGTTAGTAGGGAGGGTCCTACCATTGATTTAGTACCTATTGTTCGAGAGTTTACAGATGTGTTTCCTGCCGATCTCCCTGGCCTCCCTCCTGATCGTGACATTGACTTTTCTATTGAAGTATAGCCGGGCACTAATCCCATTTCTATACCACCGTATCGTATGGCCCCCGTAGAGCTCAAGAAGTGCAGTGTTCAGATTCAGGATCTCTTAGATAAGGGATTCATTCGGCCTAGTGTATCGCATTGGGGTGCCCCAGTCCTCTTCGTGAAGAAGAAGGACGGTACTATGCGATTGTGTATTGACTACAGGCAGTTGAACAAGGTGACGGTGAAGAACCGTTACCCCATGCCTAGGATTTATGATCTATTTGACCAACTTCTGGGTGCCGTGGTATTTTCTAAGATTGTTTTAAGATTCGACTATCACCAGTTGAGGATTAGGTTAGCGGACGTCCCTAAACCTGCATTTAGGACTCGTTACGGCCACTATGAGTTCCTAGTGATGTCTTTTGGGTTAACTAACGCCATTGCCGCGTTCATGGACTTGATGACTAGGGTGTTTTGGCCGTACTTGGATTCGTTTGTCATAGTCTTCATAGATGACATTCTAGTATACTCGCAGAGTCGGGAGGAGCATGAGCAGCATTTGAGGATAGTGCTCCAGACTTTGATAGGCCAGCGACTTTATGCCAAGTTCTCAAAGAGCGAGTTTTGGCTTGAGATCGTAGCATTCTTGGGGAACGTGGTGTCTAACGATGGCATTATGGTAGATCTAGCTAAGATTGAGGCCATTTGTGATTGGTCCAGGCCCACCTCTGCAACGGAGATTCATAGCTTCGTCGGATTGGCAGGCTACTACAGGCGTTTTGTTGAGGAATTTTCTACTATAGCAGCGCCTTTGACTAGGTTGACTCCCCAAGATGTTCCATTTGTGTGGTCGGAGGAGTGTGAGAGGAGATTTCTGAGGCTTAAGGAGTTGCTTAGCACCGCTCCTATATTGACTCCTCCAGTTGAGTGTGAGGGGTTTACTATTTATTGTGACGCATCGGTCAATGGTTTGGGTTTTGTACTGATGCAGCAGGGCCGCGTTATTGCTTATGCATCGAGGCAGCTTAAGCCGCGCGAGCGCAACTACCCCACTCATGATTTAGAGTTGGCGGCGGTAGTTTTTGCGCTTAAGATTTAGAGGCATTACCTGTATGGAGTTCGATGCGAGATCTATACTGATCACAGGAGCCTTTAGTACATTATGAGCCTGAGGGATCTTATTTCGAGAGAGCGCCGCTGGATTGAGCTCTTGAAGGACTATGACCTCTCTATTCTCTACCATCCGGGCAAGGCGAATGTAGTAGCGAACGCCTTGAGTCGGAAGGCAGTGAGTATGGGTAGTCTAGCCTTTCTTTCTACTATGGAGCGACCATTAGCTTTGGACATCCAGTCCTTAGCTAACTGGATGATACGGCTTCATATCTCTGCTTCCCGGTGTATACTAGCTTATGTGGATGCTCAGTCATCTCTGCTGGATTGGATTCGCAGCCGTCAGTTTGAGGATGAGGACTTAGTGGCACTTCGAGATCGAGTTTTGGTAGGTGATATTGGCTTGGCTACCTTAGATTTAGATGGGGTTTTAAGATTTGGTGACCGACTTTGTGTTCCAAGAGTTGGGGGTTTGATTCAGATGATTCTTACCGAGGCCCATGACTCCAAATATTCTATTCATCCGGGCACAGCTAAGATGTATCAGGACTTTAGACAACACTACTGGTGGAGCGGCATGAGCAGAGGTATTGCGGATTATGTATCGCGTTGCTTGAGTTGTCAGCAGGTTAAGGCCGAGCATTTGAGGCCTTGTGGCGAGCTTCAGAGATTACCCATTCCTGATGGAAATGGGAGAGGATGACCGTGGACTTCATTGTAGGACTACCCCACACTTCCCGCGGTCTTGATAGTATTTGGGTCATCGTGGATCGATTGACCAAGTCAGCACACTTAATTCCTGTCCATACTTCCTACAGTGCTGAAAGGTTAGCCCGTATCTACATTTGAGAGGTGGTTCGTCTTCATGGTGTGCCTGTTTCCATCATCTCAGATCGGGGACCACAGTTCACATCTAGCTTCTAGAGGACCTTCCAGGATGAGTTGGGTACCCGTGTTGACCTTAGTACAACTTTCCACCCGCAGACTAATGGTCAGTCAGAGCGCACGATTCAGGTTCTTGAGGACATGTTGCGGGCTTGTGTTATGGATTTTGGGGTTCAGTGGGACCAGTATTTGGCTTTGGCAGAGTTTGCGTACAACAACAGCTACTACTCGAGTATTCAGATGTCCCCATTCGAGGCCTTATATGGTAGGCATTGTCGCTCTCCAGTTGGTTAGATTGAGTCTACAGAGCCCAAGCCGCGCGGTACAGACTTGATGCGAGAGGCTTTAGATCATGTGAGGGTGATTCAAGATAGGCTCAGGATAGCCCAGAGTAGACATCAGAGTTATACAGACTGTAGGCGTAGACCATCGAAATTTGCTGTTGGTGATAAAGTATTCCTCCGTGTGTCGCCCATGAAGGGTGTAATGAGATTTGGGAGGCGAGGCAAGCTTAACCCCAGGTATATAGGTCCTTTTGAGATATTGAGGACAGTTGGGGAGGTCGCATATGAGTTATCTTTACCCCCAGCCTTTTCAGCTATTCACCCAGTTTTTCATGTTTCGATGTTGCGCCGGTATGGTCTAGATGAGTCCCATGTGATTCAGTATGATGCAGTCGACTTGGATGATAGTTTGACATACATTGAAGAGCCAGTTGCTATTTTGGCCAGAGATGTCAGACGGTTACGTTCCAGAGCCATTCATGTGGTTAAGGTCCATTGGAGACATCGTCCAGTTGAGGAGGCTACCTGGGAGACCGAGCATGAGATGCAGGCACAGTTCCCCGTCCAGTTGGTCAACCTTCTTGGAAGACGTGCTCACATGAAAATTCTGACAGCTAGGTTAGCTTTGGAATATCGATTTTAGTCTAGAACAAACCTTGGTTCACTTCCCGAGGCTTTAGATGCCCGTTGTGGAATCTGGCTCAAAAAGATACTGGGTGTGGGACCCACTTTTCATCGAAGCTAACTCCAATGGAAATTCCGACTTCACCGTTGTGTCCAAAATATCATTTCCAATCAGATTCCATATATGGTTTGTTTTTTCACGATTCCGAACGAGTCCGGAACATCAAAATTTAAGTTTGAAGAGTTGTTGAATTCTAACGCGGTGGTGACGTGGCAGAGCCACGCGACGGCATGTGGCAGCGTGCTGAAATCTGAAAATTTCCAGATTTAAGGACAATTTTCGTCCTATTTTTCTCCCTCATCTTCAAACATAGATATCTCCTCCATTTTAAGCTCAAATTAGGTGATTCATAAGGCTAATTTCAAGAGAATTTCGTGGGGAATCTAGAGGTGAGCTTAGAAACGTGAGGGGAGGCTTTATTTGAGGTAAGGTATCGAATTTATCTACTGCTAGAGTGATTTTCGGAATGAATTGTTGTTGAACTTTGAAAGGTTATACCTTGATCATCTTAGGTCCGTTTAGAGTCATTCTTGAGACTAACTTGTAGTGTTTTTCGCAAGGATGGTCATGGTATAATCTGTTTGGGTTGGAAGG
>JAJOOH010006620.1:0-14924 GCA_029582605.1 Solanum gracilifrons | reverse complement strand
AGAGAGGTGAATTGTATATGTATATAGGTTAGATAATTGTATATTATACATATGCATTTGTATATATGTCAAGCGAGATTGGGAGAGGGAGGAGAGAGGCGAGCCAGAGAGGGCAGAGAGTGGGAGAGAGGTGAATTGTATATGTATATAGGTTGGATAATTGATACATATGTATTTGTATATTCTGACGAATTATACATATACAAACGTGGCTAGTTATACAAACTCGAAGTCAGCCTGCGTAATTAATGTATAATGTTAGTCGTGACTGGTAATTATAGCAAACTATAGCTATGATGAGTAATTAAGTAGTATAAGTTTGTTTAACCGCGTAGTTTTCCCTATTATAAGTCACCACTTTCTAAAAATAGCTGGACCACAATATATGTCATTTTATAAAAATTTATGCATAAATTACCATATTTTACCCATTATACCCTTGATTGATTAATTAATTAATCTTGAAAATGTATTTACTTTGACTAACCTAGGAAATCTACAAGTAATTAATTTCATTGGGAGAGTACTTCATTCATTAATTAACTACTTTCTTTATTCACTACTTATTCTATAAAATCTGATTTTGAAAAAAAATATCAACAAACAAATTCAAAATATAAGATGGAAAAAAAAATCAAAATAATCTTGAAAGTTGAAGCTTCAACAAATTTTATCAAGGAAGATGACATTTCAAAAAGTTCAAAGGATGTAAAACTAGAAGACCCAACCAAAACATGTGAAGGCCAAATTGAGAAAAATCAAGATCCAAAAAAAAGAGTTATGCACCATTTAAATAAAAAAACAAATGATTTGTCGAACTAGAACTAAAATTCATTTGTCGTCTAATTTCATTATCAATAACATCAGATTCAGCAGAAAAATTTAGATCAATTTGAAGTAATGGAATTTGAATATTTTGTGATGTTGTCATGTTTGCTTTAAGAATTTATATATAAAAATATTTAAAAAAAACATTTTACACAAAATAGATAGGAAAATTGAGGTGGGAAAAACTTGTTTTTAAAATTTTTGGATCAATTGGTGAAAAAATTTGGCTCCAAAATGTAAAATTTAAATAGTCATACAAATGCATTTATATTTTTGAAATCTAACATTTTATCATTTATTACAAAGTTGTCATAAGCTAACATTAAATAAGGGCATAAAGGTAAAATTACATTATTTCTTAATGCAAGTGCAAATGGAAAATGTGACTTATAATATGGACGGTGGGAGTAGTATGAATAGGTGTTAATGGTACTATATCAGAAAAGTCAAAATCTTTTGAAAAAATCACAGCCCATCGGAAAAGTCATAGCCCATTGAAAAAGTCACAGCCCATCGAAAAAGTCACAGCCCATTGAAAAAGTCACACAACTCAACATATAAATCACAATCATTCGAAAAAGTCACAACCCTTCGGAAAAGTTACAACTCATCGAAAAATTTACAACTCTTTGAAAAAGTCACAACCTTTCGAAAAAGTCACAACTCACTGAAAAAATCACAACCCTTGAAAAAGTCACAACTCTACAATGTGAAAAAGATGTCTATTTTGAATATTATATAATTAAGTAAATATAAAATATAGAAGATATTATAAATTAAATTTTTCTAGTTAGAGGTATTCTATTAATTTAACATTCAAATTTGAAAGTTCATGCTTAGTATAAAAGATATAGATAGATAGATAGATATAAATATATATAGACAGATCGTTAGTAGACTTAGTATTACGATCTACAATGATCAATGTTTTACGAGAATCATTTTTGCTCAGCGTTGTTAGCTTTCCTAAAAATATTTTCTTTGCTAAGTTGTTGAATGATAAGAAAGATGAATTTCACCATTTTAAGGGATAAAGACTTATCTTGCCATTGGCAGCTCAAATATATTAGTGACCTAAAATCAAATTTAAATAGACCTTAAATTTTAATATATATTTTTATGAAATTCGTTAAAATCAATTACTTATTCTTTTATGATATAAAATATTCAAGATTTGTCAAATTTCTATTGCTTTTTTTCTTTTATATGGAAAAAATATATTTTCAACAAATACTATTCAATATTTTTTTAAAAAAGAAATACTTACAATTGCCTTTTTTAAAAAGAGATTAACTACTATTCACTGGTTGTAGACATTAAATTACACTGTGAATTCATTTTTAGAAATAATTATTTTTTAAATTTAATTATTATATTCTCACATTTAATATTTAATGATTTTTCATCTCTCTTTTTCCTTTTTATTTCGTAGAACACGTTTTACAGATTTTTGGTACTATCAACTTTGACGATTATTTAAATTTGAGTACATATGGCACGTGGTATATTGATCAAAGTTTATTTTCAACTAATTTGTGTTGTTGATTGAATGAACTAAGAGGAGAAAACATTCTTCAGCAATTGAAACACTTATTCAAACACTTTTTCATGTTGCGAAGAAGACTTAATAAGTTATGAGTAAATTTTTTTTATGAAATTAATTAGTCTAGATTCTTTAAAAAAAAGAGAGAAAAAAGTCACCATTGATGATTGTCTCAAATTGCTTCAATGATGTTAATGGAGAACGAGGGTGAAAATCACGAGACACATAAAGCGCTAAAGAATCCTTTTTATTTTTGGTAAGCCAAATAAGAATTCTAAACAACATTTGAGGTATTTATTTAAATATTAATAAGGCGGAATGACCTGAGAGACCCTTGTACTTATCTCCGTTTGTCAGTTGAACCCTCATACTCATCATTTTGCCAACTAGTCCCTTAAACCCATCAAACACAACATTTTAAGTCATTTTCTCCTCCGATTAGCGTGCGTGTAATGGACGCGATTACACATGAAATTCTACATCATTGTTTAGTGCCATGTACGAAATTAAGTGCTAAAAAAATAGATCAATTTTTAATTTCTTAAACTTCTCAAATAGTCATCGTCTTCATATTTGGTCACAATTTGAGCACTAACTTCATACCAATTAGATCAAATTCTTCTCGATTTAACTTTGTAAATTAAACTACAAGTTTACCAACACAAACTCAGTGAACTCCAATCAAAATTTTTAATTAATTTTACAAATTCACAAGTCCCATTTATTAGTTTTTAAGCTTTTCCAAGCTTATCAATGGAGTTTTAAAATTTTCAATAGTCACAATCATCCTTCACATTCTCCACATTTCCTCGTTGAAACCATCTAGTAAAATAATGATACTAATATTTTTCAAACCCAAAAAATGAAAATTTTAAAAGAAGTTGAGGCTTTTATATATAAAAAAAAAAAAAAGAGGCGGAGAAGAGTGAATGTGTGCCGGAGAAAGAAAAATGGGTTGGAGAATGAAGAAAGTTGAGGGCTGTGGTGAGGGGTTGAGGAGAGAGGGCTGGTGGAGAAGAAGAAAATCGTGGGTGGGTGGGTGAGTGGGTGAAAGAGGGTTGAAGATGAATCTTATTTTTTAATTTTGTTAAATTGATTTTTTTAAAAGTAAAATATTGTTTTAACTTGTTTCAAGTGCGTGTAATCACACATATTTCCAACTCACCTATATTAATGTCACATAAGCTCGATCAATGATCAGAGAGGTTTACAATATTGTGTTCTGATGAGTTTAAGGATTTAGTTGGCGTTATTGGTAGGAGGATTCAACTGTCAAACGGAGCCAAGTACAGAACTCTTCCAAGTTGGAAGCTTATCGAAACATATTGACCCGCAACACATCCCATCCCACATAAAAAATTAGTACTTCAACCCCACCCGCACTACATAACAGTCATCCATAGCCTTATATATACCTGCAACCGTCCTTCCTGTCCCATTTGTCATTCCTATTCACTATATCAGAAATGATTTTAAACAATAGTTAATTAATGACAATAGTATACTTATCGTTAAATATGTTTATATAGTAACAGTTAGCATTTTTTTCTGTAGATGTCTCTCATATCTATAGCAATATTTGATTCAATAACAATTATCTAATACAGTAAATATTTTAGTATCATTTGTTAATTAGCATATTTATGGCCTCTAAAAATTATTTTTGTTATTGTCATTAAATCACGACTTGAAATTGAAGGGAAAAAGGCAAATATGTTGCACAATGTCATGTGCGATATGAAAATTCATCTACTTATACTGTTATGCTTTTCGACTACTATTTAGGACCATTAATCTTGTAGTTTGGAATTTGAGCTGTCTTTTTCTTCTCTTGCATAGTACTCTATTCGTCACATTTTATATAAGTTAACTTGACTTGAAATGAAATATATAAAAAAAATTGAAATTTATGATCTAAAATAGAGAAAATGATATAAATAGTCTATTAACTATAAGAGTAGGTCTAAAATGGTCCTTAACAATATACTTTCGTAATTGAGTCATTTAACTATTCACAAACTTGTCAGGTTTGGCCCCTTAATTATACACTTACCGATTTTAGTTTTTTAAGTATTTAAAAACTTATTAGGTTTGCTTTTCTCTTCTTTTTTTTTTTATACAAATAACTTAGGTTATATCAACGAAACTCTTCTTTAAATTAAATCTTTAACCCATTTTCAATTGTTTTTCTATCCCCGCTGTTTTTTCTTCAAATTACTCTCATGAAAAGAACAATAACCTTAACGATTCAAAATAAAATTCATGAGAAAAAGAAGATATAGTACTTGATTTTATTCAATGGAGGATAAAATGAAACATATGATTATTGCTAATGACTTGAATATGTTATGTTTCCTTCTTTGGCAGTTAACGACTCATAATCAGCACAAAAAAATTTAATTTATTTTCTAACAAAATAAAAATAAGAGATTTGATCTTATTACTCAATTTCTCTACATAAAATAAGATGAATAGAATAATAATATTTATTTACTTTAAAAAAAATGAAAAATAAAAAGTTGTAAATCTACAATTTTATGAATTTTAACTTCCGAAAAATTAAACAAATTCCCTTCAATAAAGTCATTGGAGTGCAAATTTTGATTTTAACGGGTAATAATTTTTTTTCCTTTTCATAATAAATTTTAGCATATTCAAGTCATTAGTAGCAATACTATGTTTCTCTTTATCCGTAGTTGTATAAGAATATAACTTATATTTTCTTTTCTCGTGAATTTTATTTTGAATCGTTGAGGTTAAAGTTCTTTCACATTCTTTTCGTAATAGTTATTTAAAAAAAATAGCGGGGATAGTGAAATCACTGAAAAAAGGGCAAAATAAATTATTTTTTCGAGGCATAAATTTTGTTAGTATAAATTATCTAAGTTATTGTATAAAAAATGAACAGAGACCAAACCTAATAAGTTTTTAAATACTTAAGAAACGAAAATTAGTAAAAGTATAATTAAGGGATAAAATTGGTTAGTGTATAATTAAGGAACAAAACTTGATAAGTTTTTGAATAATTGAAGGACTAAATCTGATAAGTACATAGTTAATGGACCATTTTAGACCCTACTACTATAGTTACAGAACTATTTATATCATTTTTTTCGTCAAAAATGAGTGATAAATATTTGTGTTGCTATAAATTGTTTCATAAGTCAAATTATTACTAAAGGTAGAAATATGTCATTTTTTTAAGATCGATTAAAAATACAAGTGAGTCATATAAATTGAGACAAAAAAACTGAAAAAACTTTCTCTGTTTCTTAATTATTATTTTTTATATTTAGTTATGTACATGTGATTGTGTGCTAATTATTAATCGTTATTATGAGCCGTTGTCAATATTGAGAGTATTAAAGGAGTAGTTGTATCATATTTAAAGGCGTACTAGAGTAATAAATATTTTTTTTTGTTTTATTAAGATGTTTTAAATTTAGGTCTTGAGTATGTAGTCGTTTCATTAAAAAAAAATATTTTATTTCATAAAAGAAATTTTCAATATAAATTTGAATTAGTAGAAGCTAAGTCGAATTAATATCAGACAAAAACAATAAAATAAAATAATGGAGCAGTTATCCTACAACCTATTCAATGAAGAATTAATATCTTAAAAGCTCACTGAACTATGAGAAATTATCTTATAAAGTCACTAAACTTTATTTTGTATCACTAAAATCACTCAACTTAACATTTTTATCTTCTAAAATCATTAAACAATATTTGTCACCAAAATAAATTTGACATGGCAAAATAAAATATATTTTATGTGCCATGTAATCATGGCCCCACAAATAAATAAAATCATAAAATATATTTATTAAAACCCTATTGCTCTTGCCAAATCTCCTGCTTTCTTCTTCTACTTCTTTCTCTATTTGTTCCAAAATACTCATCCACAAAGAGGCGCTGTAAAGTCTATTTTAAGGTTACTGATGCTGAAATTTTTCATAAACAATGAATTTCTTCATTTTTTCGAGGAATAATGTGATGAAATTTGTGAAAGAATGGTCCTCCACACCCACAAGCCTCTAATGCCGACGAAAGGGACCACTACATGCTTAAAATGAAGTATGAAAAGGAGAAAGTTTAGATCTGAATCACCAAAAGCAAAAAATTAAAAGGTGAAGAAGATATTTTGCATATTTCCTCTTTTCTTAATTATTTATCTATTTTTTTTATTATCTTTTTTTATTGGTATATTTTGACAAATTAAGAAAGGATAATTTTCTTTTATATATTATAGTCTCAATTAATTATTTTGAAAAAGATAGAATTTCTTGAAAATCTTAAGTTTTTAATTCATCTAATTCATAATCATTAAGAGTGAAATGATAAACTCACTAATGTCTACTATTGTTGGTGCTAACTAGAGTATGTACTAAATAATTAACTCATTTTACTGCCTTAGTACAATTTGTTTCTCCAATTTTTTTTAGCCTGTTTCAAAAAATATGAGATAAAATGTCATTTTAGTATATTATATACTATCTACTTAGTTGAAAATTATAAAATTCAAAATTCTTCATTATTTTCTTAAACAGAGTGTTAAATTAAAACCACGTGTAAAAAACGGCTTAACAATGTTTTAAAAAAGAAGCGTATTTGTTGGTCAAAAACCACAACCGGATTCTACGTGTTCAAAACATACTTTCATATCTGCTGTCCAGTTTCTTTTCTCCTTTTTCTCTTTTTATTTTAAAGAAAAAATAATTTTTTCTCTCCTATTCAATACAGAGAAAATTACAAATTTTCTTCATCTATCAAAATAAAAAGTACCTATGAAGGAGATAAATTTTGGATTTTCTTGATAGCTGATAGAATCAAAATATTAGGAAAAAGAAAGAATACACAATTAATTACAACAAATAAAAAATTCAAAGATGGCCTAAAACACCGCTGTCGAACAAAACGGTCATGAATTCTTCAGCACGAGTATTAATCTTAGCCATAAATTCTTCACATCGTGAAACAACAAAAGAAAATAGGGTGTTTTGACCTTGTCTCTCCGGAAGTTCATCAGTAACTTGCCTTCTGCAGATTGGACACGTCCAATTGCACTCTAGCCACGCATCCACGCACATCGCGTGGAATGCGTGGCCACACTTGGGCAGTTGTCGACACTTGTCGCCACCGCTCACCTCGTCAAGGCACACGGCACAGTAACAGTAACTGATTTCCTCGACGACGACGTTGAACGGCGGCGGCAAATAATTGTCGGGACGGAACCAACGGAATTTGACAGTGGAAATTAAGAAAATAGCGATGGCGGTAGCTATAAAGGTGGGTAATGGCTCAAAATGAAAATTCATGTTTCTCTCTCTATCTACTATGTTTTGCTGAGAAGGAGTTTATAGTCGACAGTACGAAGTTACAAACAAATAAATAGAGAAAATGATTAAAATAGTCCTTAATGTATGGACTTAGATTGATTTGGTCCCTCATATATGCACCTTATGGAAAAGGTCCTTTATCTATGTTAAAAACTTATCAATTTAGTCTTTTATCTTAAAACCCTAACATACCCAAAAAAATTTCTGTCAAATTAAACAGAATAGTGCAGAGCACGTGACATACAAAAAACTTTAACAAAACCTTTGTTTTCTTGGATCAGTCCAAACCATGAAAACTCCCGCCTTTCCAGCAGAAAACACTCCCGCCTTTCCAACTAAACGGACGTGATAACTAGCAAGAACTTATTGAATCCATCGTTTGGGCTCATAATAAATTAGAAGTTGCTCTTGCAACTCAGCCGAGAGCTGGTAGTTTGGGATGGTGGTTGATATGGTGCACTAATCTAAATTACTTTTGAGTTTACTATGTATGCATATCATGAAACACACAATTAGGTGTTTTGGATAAGTTTACAAGCTAGTTAAATCAATTCACAAGTACTTCATTTATGCGCTAAGCGAGACACCAAAAGTGCTTATAACCAAAATTGTGAAAAGTTCACTGATTTATCCCTAATATCTTGTGATCTTGAAAATACTATTCATTGTCCCTCAATTCAACTTCAATTGTTGGTCATTCTTCTTATAAGGATACTTTCTAATAAATATCTCCCAGAGCATTTTAAAATAAAATTTGCATCATTATACATCTCAACCTTTTACTGTTATTCATAAAATTAATTTTTATGCTTAAAATGCTCTTTCATAAGCAACTTCCAATTAGTCAAGTCAAACGTGCTCCTACTTTTGTATGCCAATCATGCCAGTAAGTATTTCAATTAAGTGGAATGTAACTGAACATCATCTGATTCCATACATACTAGTAATATTTATATGTGAATTTAGTCTAGATTTCAAATTTCAATCACTTTGTATATTAAAATAGTTAGCAAGCCCAAATTAAATCAGCATACGTACAAGCTTAATTTGAAGGATATTCTAATTTTATGGATGCTTCAAAATTTATACTAAAGTTTACATGAAGCATTAGTGTCGGTTTCAATGACTGTTGAATTCAAACAGGGGAATTGTTCTCATTCATAGTGACAGCAAAAACAAAAGAGGAGGGGTGGGGGATAGTGTCTTGGGTGCAATTACTTTTCTTGAACCCAAAAGTTCTGCCCTCACCAGAAAATTGAAGGAGGAAAAATTGCTAAGGGATCAGTAAGAGATGCATTTGTTTGTCTGTCAACTAAAAATACCTAGGGATGAACAAACAGATAACAGTAATCTTGCATATATTTGAACCATGAAAACTCCCTCCTTTCCAACAAAAATCATTTTCTTGTAAATCAATTGACATAAGTTTTTTCATTGTTAGTGTCTGGTAGGTTTCGACGAAGGTGAAGAAGACGGATACTGACACACTCATCAAAATTGTTGTTTATCAAACACACAGGAGTAGAACAAGAAAAACTATAAATTGGCAGATTGGAGAAACTGGAATCATGCACCAGATGCATTCCAATAAGGCGATGAGAATCAAATTTGACATTTCAAAGTTATTGAGTAGAATTGCCGCACTCAAAGTAAATATGGAAACATATGAAGCTGATGACAATCAATGAAGCGAAAAAATGATTGACTCGAAGAAACTATGATATGATTATTTTTTTTGTACTTGTATTGTGGAAAACTGCTAATGCATTATGTTCCATATGAATCTTTTCTTTTTTTTTGGAAGTAGCTGAGCATTTCATTTTCCCTATATGAACTGCTTTCTGAAATATGCATTGAAACAGGATGAACATTACATTTATTAATAACAGCTTAGCCAAGAACAACATCTCGAAAATACTGAAGAATCATTCGATTAAGCTACAAATGTATGCAGATAGAACCATATGAGAACTCAGGTTAAAAATGTAAGAATGACCTCAGTAGCTACTTACTATTGACGATAACCTTCGAATTTGAACTGCAAATTCTAGACTATGTATATTTCCTCATTGAACTGCTTCTTTCAAGAATAAGAAAGGTAAATCAAGGATACACCTGCACAAAACCTTAGTCGAAAATTCTCTCCCCTGTTGATAGTACTAGAAATACAAAAGAACTGAAAATGCTAACTGCAAAACCAACTCTTCCTAATGAGAGCCACGGAGGAACAGAACAGAGCCCCGCCAGGTGTTCTAAAGTAAGGAAGAGCCATCAATAATGAGGCACATTGTTAGTAAGATGTATGCTCTGTACAGCAGCAACAACATCACAATTATAGAAATGAGGTGTCTCTTGTGCAATCTCATGGTTATTAAACTCCTCCATATCACCTTTATTTACTAGTGACAACTCCTCTATACATCATATCCGTGGAATATCAAGCACAACTCTTAAGTGCATTAAGACAAAATAGCTTTTAAGCATTTTTATAGTGTTTGGATAAAATAAAAAGTATATGTTAAGCACTTATCTTAAGTCCATCCACACAACATAAAAAAGATTAGCTGCAAATGACTTGAAAAGCAACATAATATTATCATCATAAGAACCATTGTTGTAGCAGCACCATCTATTCTTTTCGCAAAAAACAAAAGGAGAAGCAATTGCACCATGTTCATAAAATAGCAGCAGCAACAAACTACATATCATTCACAAAACAAACAGTACTTATGTCCTTGACACAAAAAAAAGTTGTGGCACCATGTTTAGCCAACCAAAATTGATAGCAACACCACATTAAGTATCAAAACAATCTTGACTTGGTCCAGAATTTGCTCTTCTAACCTGCAAATGTACAATGCATCAGTTTTGTATTTATAAAACAATATAATTGAGAGCCAAATCAAATTTTATGCCAAAAAAAATTACCGGTAACTTTTCAGGAATTGATGAAGTAGGAGGCATCCAAAAAGCCGAGTCATATGCACCTACTTCAGACTGCACATAATTTTTAAATTTACATGTCCTTATATTATGGCCAGGCTTGTGACATAAGCTACAATTAACAGATATTTGTTTTTTTTTCATTCTTGTTCTACTTGATCCTGTCTCATCTTGTTCTCGTCTCCTCAATTTCTGGCCTCTTCCCCTCTTGTTTTGTCTTACAAATCTCGGAGGCAAAGGAGGGACCTTATTTGATTTAGACCACAATTGTGATCCATTGATCGGAAAGATGGTCTTTTCATAAATTCTTTTATATGTATCAACTTTGTAGCAATCATCAACATAATCAAGAACCACATCATTTTTAGCCCAAATGGCCGATATTGCATGTTTGCAAGGAATTCATGTTATTGTCCATTTTCTGCAACTACACTTTCTGTTTTGTAGGTCCACAACCCAATTGTCAGCAATCGATGCTCCAAGAATCTCATAATTCCACTGATTTGATTTTTTTGGAATAAACGCAGCAGCGGCAGATTCATTCTTATGCAAGATGCTCTTGATCCGAGGACAAATGTCACCTGAATTCCATCTTTCTGCTTTCTCCCTATTAGCTTGGAATCTAGCCATAAGAAGATATCTTAATTTCTCCAACAAAGTTATGATTGGCTTGTCTCGAGCATCAAGAATCATACTATTAAAACATTCACACATATTATTTAACAAAACATCACATTTAGCACCTGTAGAAAAATGTGATTTAGACCATTCAGTTGGTGATTTCTCATTCAATCATGCAGCGGCTTTGGCATCTAATTCATGCATCTTCTCCATGCAAATTTTAAAAAACTCTACAGTTGTAGCATTTGCAGCAGCCCAAAGAGCATTTTTGAGAGACAAACCAAAAAAACCAGCCTTCTTAAAATTATTATGGAGGTGTCGCACACAAAATCTATGGTCAACATATGGCAAAATCTCGTTAAATGCTTCGACAAGACCTTTTTGTTTGTCCGACATAAAGGTCCAGCTTTCTTGATTGTCAATCTCTAAGTCACCAGCCAAGTGGTTTAAAAACCATGACCACGTCTCCTTGGTTTCCCTTTCAACAATGGCATATGCTACTGGAAATATGTTATTGTTAGCATCGAGACCCACTGCTGTCAGTAATTGATTTCCATACATCAGTCCCTTCAACCAACATCCATCTACACCTACTATTCTGCGACATCCAACTTTGAAAGCCTCTTTTCAAGCAGCAAAACATAAGTAGACTCTTTGAAATATGTATGGCTTATTAGGCATCTCATTATCAGTAAACTTCATATAAATTGAAGTGCCTGGATTTGTTTTGTCAATCTCATGAACATAGTCCCAAAGAATGGCAAATTGATCTTTTAAACTTCCATCAAGTAATGCAATTGCCTTTTTCATAGCCGTTCTAGCTTGAGTTAAAGTAACACGAGCTTTAAGCTCGACACTAACCGTATCTCTGAATTCAGACATCCTTCATCCCCTATTATGTTTAATTCTATCAAGATAGGTCCTTGCAATGAATGAAGAAGTTATCGTCTTGTTATAATGGTGCCAATTTTTACAACTATGTGAGGGATTGTAAGTTTTTACCTGAAATGTCTTTTCCTTGGGCATTCTTGACGCCATTATTACCCGCTGCAATCATTGTGTATGCACTTAGCTTTCATCCTTACTTTATCATTCTTTTTCCACTGAATATACCTTCCTTGGCTTACCTCATGAGTTGTGACAACATTTTTGAACTCTTCCTTGCTTTCGAAAGTATATTCCAAAGCCAAAATTGGATTTTTTCCATCGATTTTTGCATTATGCTTCGGAAAATCAAAACTTTCATTGTCTGAATCACCATCCAAACTCTTATTGTCCTCAGAGTTCACACAATCAGGATCCCCATCTTCATGTAACATCTTCTTTTTAATTTCATAAGTAATAAGCTCTCTGCCATCCTCAAAACTATGTTTATAGTGTCCTTGTGAATCAACCATCGCCTCATCATTGGAGAATTCGTTTTCAGAATCCTCAATATCATCTTCCGAAGATAAGTTTTCCCTTTCAAACTCTTTATCAACAGGTCCAACAACATCTTCATTATCTAAAATGCGACTAGTTCTGCAACCAATTGGATCGTCTATTCCAATATAAGAGTCCAAATGCTCAAAATATAACTCCACTACTCTATCTTTGGGGATGAATTTTTTTATGTTATGCGCTTCAACCTCCGTGGAGACTAATCTCCATTTGTTACCAAGCTTCTCACATTTATGCCAAAATATTATTGAATCATTCAAGTAACCACATAATTCAACCATTTTCTTCAAGTCAGTAAGATTGAGATTCTTCAATTCAACATAATCAAAGTAGTCGATGATACCACCAACATACTGTTTGGCTGGTTGATGTTTTATCAATCCTTTATGAAAAACTTTGATACTAAAAAAAGACTCCTCGAACACAGAATCTGCAGTAAAAGATTACATATTTTAGCCGATTAAGACCACATTGTAACTATACATATATATTTTGTACACCATAACTTCTAGATATTCTTTAATACACAAACCAAAAAAAGCCAATAGTCAAAAGTCAAAACAGTAGATTTTCATATCACCAAAAACAAAAAAACGAATCTTATATAAAACAATTGAAAAAATAGTACTAACAACCCTGCAAATTTTGAATACCAAATAGACCGAGCCTTTGAATTGCCTCAACTAAAAGCAAGATAAATTCTTACTATAACATGGGCTCGATCCCTTGGAGTTTCTTTTGATTAACATCGTTCAACAAGGGAAAAACTTGTGTCGATTGATTTACAAGAAAAGAGGTTTTTTTGTTGGAAAGGCGGGAGTGTTTTCTGCTGGAAAGGCGGGAGTTTTCATGGTTTGGACTGATCCAAGAAAACAGAGGTTTTGTTAAAGTTTTTTGTATGTCACGTGCTCTGCACTATTCTGTTTAATTTGACAGAATTTTTTTGGGTCTGTTAGGGTTTTAAGGTAAAAGACTAAATTGATAAATTTTTAACATAGATAAAGGACCTTTTCCATAAGGTGCATATATGAGGGACCAAATCAATTTAAGTCCATACATTAAGGACTATTTTGATCATTTTCTCAAAACTCTTACACCAGGGTTTTACTTGCCCATTGGCCATTTATATCTATTTCACATTTCTAAATTCACTTTTTTTTTTAATTAAATCATTTTTTCTTAATTTTTCTTCTTGGAGATTTTGAAAATGAGTAGGACTTAAAAGAAATTATCTAGTAAAATTATTTATCTTTTTAAATTTATTTTTGATATGTCATTTAAGTTTATGCATTTCTTTTATAAAATAATAATTACTACACGTTACTTAAAAGGTGAGAGAAAAAATACGGTAACAATATAATCCTTTATCTAAGTGAGTTATGCAAGTATTAAATTTTAGGAAAAATCCTTTTGGCCATAATTTGGCCAGAATGAAAAAAAGACATTATCATACTATAAACTAGTTTATTTTTGGACATTTTTACCCTTTAACTTAAATATTAAATATATTCCTCAATTATGCTTCCAATACATTGAAAATGATTAATGAGATTAATTATTGATGATTTCATAGTTAAACATGGGAAAGGAACCAAAAAATTCACCAAAGAAAACATAAGTCTCACCCACTCTTCTCACTTCAAATTTTCAAGATCTAAAAAAAATAAAATATATGTATATTGTAGTAAAAAAATAAAAAAATATATCTCTTTTTCAATTTCAAATTTTTCCCCGTTTTACTTATTTTTTTTGTTTATTTATTTTCCATTTCTTATTTCTTAATGATAAGAAATTTTTTGAAAAGTATAAAAGAGAGTAAAGTGTAGATTATCTATTTAAATTTATAATTTCTAATCGTGAAAAGATAATTTATATCTAAATTTAAATATTAAAAATTTATATCAACAACACTCAAAAATAAAATCTGAAATTGACCGAATTGGCTAAACAATTACTCTTATTTACTTAAAGGAGTTGTTGTTACGCATTGATTTTCTAGAAAAAAAATTAATGATAAAATATATTTTATCCAATTATACTCAGAATGTATGTGAACAAAATATGAAGAAAACTCAAATTACCATCATGTTTCCTCTTATGTGATTGTTTTCATATCTTCGATTGCATATGAATCACATCATACACAAATAAAGACTCATTAGAATTAATTTTTATTTATTATTTTAGTACTAGAGATGTATACAAAAAAA
>JAJOOH010006619.1:0-17944 GCA_029582605.1 Solanum gracilifrons | reverse complement strand
GGAGAATGTTTGCTTTATTATCATTGATAATGATAAAATATTTTTTAAGATGACTTAAATGGATTTTAGTTCATTTCTTCTAGATTATCCTATAAGTTTTGTTTATTTGTCACGTATAAACTTCCCAAATAGGTCACACGTTAAACAAAAACAAATAAAATATAGTAATTAACTGTTTTTTTTCTCTGTTTGTCAACGAGATTTTTTTTAAGATAGGGGTTTTTCATATATAAAGTAATGTATACTATCATCAAAGAATATGGTGTAGTGAATGGGGTTGATCTTTTCTTAAAGTCTCGAGTTTGAGCCTTGCTTGATAGGAAGTGGTTTCCTCTGAATGGGGTGTTCAAGTTCGGGTATAGAAAAATCTTTGGTAGGGAGCGTTTTTTTTTCTGCATGGGTCCTACGTAGCGCGAATCTGAAATAGTTAAACTTCAATACGAGTCTCAATATAGGACGCAGAAAAATCAAAAAAGAAAAAGTAACATATACTTTATCCAGTTGGATTTTGAAAATATGATCAATATTTGTAAGTTCTTAAAAATTTGATATGCACCAAATACAATTTTAAAAATTCAAATTTTCAAACGGGAGCGTATTTTTATTTGTTTGGAAGCAATTGAAGTTAATAATACTTTATATTCTGTTAGTTAGTAATATAATAAGTAATATTTTTACTTTTTGTTGCATAAAATTCCTTCTATTTTGTTCTTTCGTAGGAGGTGGCTTTGCTTATTACCCAAAGGGCAAGAATGTGGGTGCATCAATATTCTGTATATACTCCTTTCGTTTTATTTATGTGATGTTATTTGATTAATTATGCAATTTTAGAAAGTAAAAAAAGAAAGCACCTAAAAGATATGCCTAATGGTTAATAATATGAATTGAGTAAAAATCACGAGATTTCAGATTCAAATTTCAGCAGAAAAACAAAAATAAGTAATTTCTTTTCATTTGTTTAGAAGGAAACTTTGTGACATAGAATGGGATGTAAAATAATTATATGAAACAACCTTTCATTTTTAGTTCGTTTCAAAAGTAACGATAACTTGGAGACAATTAACTTAACTTTCCATTTTATCCTAAATGATTTTTCTTTAAATTTTGAGAAAAATATTAAAAACACTCCTGAACTGGCGCAAATTATTAGTTTTGTTCTCGAACTATTGACAGTCTTAAAAACACTCTTTTACTTGACTAACTATACTAAGATACACCCCCGATACACCCTTGATCTACCACATGACATAACAAGTGGTCTCAAACTCTTGTAGGAGCGTGAAACTCTTAATAAAATGTCAGGAAAAGTGTTGAAAACACACCTTAATTTGGTGACAATTAAGGGGTGTATTTCACTCATGTTGTTGGGGTATACTTAAGTTCAGTTAGTAAAGTAAAGGGGTGTCTTTAAGACTGTCAATAGTTCGAGGATGAAACTAATAGTTCGCGTCAAGATTAAGAGTGTTTTCAATACATCTCTTTTAAATTTTTCGTGGTAAAAAACTTTAAAATTTTTCATTTCTTTTTTAAAAAAATTCACATAAATTAAAACAGAAGAAATACCCGCTTAGCAAACTAGCAACTTGGTAAACTAGTTGACTTAGTGTTACCATCTTTCTAATAAATAATATTTTATATATATATATATATATGATAGGTTTAATTTTGGACCATTAAACAGCAATTTACAAGTTGAGCTGTTTGACTTAATACCATTTCTTAATTATAATTACATTACAATAATATATATGTTGTTAACATCATTGATCAGGCGCCAAATTAAAATAGATGTAAAATAAAATAACAATAATTAATCACTGGTAGACTCAGCTACTTTTAATTTAAATTAGGATAATGATTAATCAATTGGATACAACTTTAGTGACCATTTAATTTGACTTCAGTACTCTAACCTAACAGCTAGCGCTGATTTACACAACAAATGCGGCTTATAATACAAGCACAATAATAATACATTTATTGTTCCGCAAGTGCGGTCTAACGAGGATAAATTATACACAAATCTTATTTTATTCTTATGGGGTAGAGACTGTTTTTGATAGACTGTCAAGAAAATCTTTATACAAATTATGTTTTGAATTGAAATGAAAGATGAAAAAGTTATGATAAAAACATTGAAGAAAAAAAACTACCGATATAAAAACAGTAAAGATAATCAAAGCCAAAAAATAGAGAGTAGAAATAAAATTAAAGAATCAGATAATACTAGCATAATGGGGTCATTTGGTGTGAAGGATAAGAATAAATAATCCTGGGATAAGAAAATAGTCCTGAGATTAAATTTTGGTTTCTTGTTTGGTTGCCATGTTTAGGATAATTTATCCTATCATTTAAATCATAGTGATGGGATAAGTTATCCCAATTTATCCTAGGCTAACTTGTTCCCAACCAAACGACCCTTAATAGTACTACTGGTAAGGAAATAAATAGGTGCTCCGGACTAGAACCCATTTCATTCTGCCTAATAACTTCTCCTAATTTTTCCTCGATTTATATCTATCTTTCTTTGGACCTATCACCGTCAACCTCTCGCATATCCTAAATCACTGAAGCATCCTTCACATGTCCAAATTACCACAGCCTCGCTTCTCGTATCTTGCCCATATAAAGACTATTCTTATATCTTTTTCTGTATATATATCTTCGTCCCTAATCTTATTTCTCTAATATATATAAATTAATATGTCCATATATTTATTTAAGCATTTTTCATTTCTTCTATTTTTATTTTTCAAACGTAAAAGTTCTTAACTGACCAACGTTGTATAATTAAACTTGTTTTAATAAGACATAGTATGACAACTTATAATATCTTACGCGTTTCAAAGTCAAATATCTTAACAATAAATTTCACTAATTAAATACTAATTAAGTGTTGCCTTTGACAGTATGATATTATCTCTGTTTGAAGACTTTTAAATTATTCATTATTATTTATTTTTTTATTAATTAGATTTGTCATTGTCATAATTCAATAAATAATATGATTACATAACTTGAGGCCAACTGGATCCTTTTAGCTTTATTAATAACTGTACATTGAACTCAACTTGTTTAAAGTTTAATATTTTTATTTATTAAAAAAGAAAGAATATAATTATATTATACTCATACCACAATTGTTATTTTTCTTTGAAAGATCCTAAAGGTCAATATTTTATCTTCGGTGTGGATTGATACATAATTTTTTTTTAAAATTTAGAAAGAAAAAGTATAAAAATACTTTATTCTATTCGCTCATTTTTTTTACTTATCCGCTATATTGAAAATAGATATCATGTTTAATTGTCAAGTTTGAAAAATAAAAAATAATTTATCATTTTATATATATATATATATATTTTACTCTTATTACTAAGTATTAATCAGATTCAATTCATTTCCCCGCGTTTAGATGACTTATACTCCCTCCATTTTGATATAATTTATGACATTTTTTCGAATTTAGAGTAAATCGAGTGTTTTTTAAAAAAAATGCATATGACTTCTGGATATTTTGAATATTTACTTATTGTGACTTATAATAATTCGTACGTAATTTCAAATATGTAAGCTTTAATTTTTTAAAAAAACTTAAAAATTATGTGCATAGATCCACCGCCAAAATTAAGACAACTTGCTTTCGAAATTTCAGTTCTGTCATATAAATTGAGGCAGAAAGAGTAATAATTAGAGCGGCATTGTACTCTCTATTAAGATTTTTTTTCTCTCCATATTTAGAGCTCAAATCCAAGACCTTTGACTAAGAGAGTTTATCGAGATAAAAGAAGGGGTATTTACTTGTTAAGCCTAGCTAATAGAATTGGATCAACACAAAGAAGGGGTCAAAAAAGAGATATTTATCCAAAACTTTAAGTTTTATTTAGCTTTTTTTCTCAATAAACTTTTCTATTTACCCTAATATTGTCTTCTAGGATTGTCCAAGAGAATAAATTTCTTATAAAACCTTCTTATCTTTATATATTACCCACCAAATTGGGATTAAAACCCTTAATTAAAGGAAAGCCAAAAACATGCATTAATTTTCTACAACAAACTTAACCAAATCTTTAGAATTATGGTAATAACTAATAACAAACTTTATCCCTCACACACTCACAATAATCACTCTAAAGATATTTCTAAACTTCACAAGTTTTCAATATACAATCAAAACCTTTTTGTACAATTTATGCAAATCAAGAAGAAAATAATGACTGCCTATAATAATTGAAGTCTCAACCAAACACTTATTTCAAGTACACTAACATTATACATTATAAGGAGCACTAACTTTGAATGGACCTATTTTACATTAGTCGGACTCCAATTTGAATATTGAATAACATGTGAGAAATTTAATTTTATATGTTATTAATTTTAAAATAATCATTTTTTGTCAAAAAATTAATAATCAAGATTGATGATGATCAATTAAAGATATGGATAGATCATATATTATTTTATTATACATCAATAAATAGCAAGTTGATCATTGTACAATTGGGATTTTCTAAGATATGTGTGCTGTTTAATAATGCTCAAGTGGCCACTTTCAAAGGATCCTCCTCCCTATGTTGTAACTTGTACCCAACATTTGTCTAGAACTTAAAAGGCCTTTCTTATTTATTTCGTATTTCGATTCAATTATCGTTTCAGTTTAATTATTTTTCATTGAAACATCAAGACATTGTATCTTAGAATTAAAATTTTTAGTTCAAAACTCTAAGAAGTTGTTCTTAATTTCAATCAATTAAGATCGTTGTAACATTAACTTTAGTTTAAACTGAATATTAATTTTATATTGTCTGAATTATATAATTTGAATATTAAAGAGAGATATTCGTATTTATATTGAAATTACAAAAACAAATACTTATCATATATATTATAGAGAATAGGAAATTAAACTGAAAAAAAAAACTTTTGAATTGTCCGGAATTAAAATTATTTGGAATTAAATTTGAGATTGAAGCATTATTTGTACTGTCACTTTCGGCTAAACTTTTAAATCATTTGCTTATAGATTAGGGCGGCGTATCAGTTGATTCGAATGTGTTATGAGTTATCAATTTGTAGATATGTTAAATTCATATTCGCTATCGACTTGATTATCAAATCAACGATTAAAAATACACATAAATAGATTTCCTCATTAAAAATCACTTATAAACAATGTGACAAACTGACAAACAAAATCTAATAAATACTTCAAAAATTATCAAGTAATTCACATCTAAAAACCACATATTTACAAATAAAAAATAGCAAGCATATAACATTTGATACAAAAGGAACCAACTAATTTTACATTATTTGCATATCATGAATAATAAAACTAACCTACAAAATTTATTATCAGCTTTTAGACAAAATAATACTAATAGAAGAAAAAGGCAATAAAGTTTTTTTTTTTTTTAATTAATCAAATAAATGTAGAGCTCCTGCCTTTTCTCCAACAGTCAGAAACAAGATAAAAGATACACAAGTAATAGATGATTTAAAGATAGGATAGACCATATTATATAATATTATATACTACATAATCAATAAATAAGAAAGGTCATTGTTCATTGGGGTCCCAGATCCTATGGTCATTGTTCACTGGGGTCCTAACATTTTTGTGGTTGGTGAAATTGTCACGTTTAACTCTTAGCCAGTGTTTGATCATCAGATTTAGGAATCAACATAGGTTGTGGTGCAGCGGTTGGAGTGCTTCACTCTTAACCAAAGGTTTCGGGTTCGAGTTCTGGGTATGGAAAAAATCATGTTGGGAGCGTAATTCCCGAATGGGCTCTGCAGTGCGCGATCCGAATTTAGTTAGAGCTCCAATGTGGACTTCGGACATCAGGTGCGAAACCAAAAAAAAATAAGATCATAAGATTTAGGACCTCGATTTTAAGTTTTTAATTTAAAATATTTGTGTATGAAATTTGCATAAAATATGAAATCAAAATCTCAAATATTTAAATCAGTAAATTTCAAGTTTCTAAAAATATAAAACTTGACGCATGATTTTTTTTTTAAAAAACTTAACAGAATTTTAAAAAATTTATAGGAAAGGACTCATGTTAGATGTGAAGAAATTGTGTATATTATGTGGAGGAGTTATATTAAAGAACAACTAGCTACAACTATTATTGACTACTAAATCACTATAAAATCACGTATATTTAAATATCGTAATAACATGTGCAAGGATTTATTTATAAGAGAAACATAAAAAAATTATGCAATGTCTTAGGATATTATTATTACCTTATATATATATAAATTTTGATCATTTGGTAAGATTATATAAGAATTAGAAATGTTTTAATAATTTTCACAAATTATAAAAATAATTATATCATAAAAAAAATTCAACTTGCATGTCCAATAACTTTCAATATCAAATTAGCATGATTTCAAATCATAATTTAAAATCATACCACCAAATATGGTGGTAATCATGTGACCACCTAATTTATAACATGTATGGTTTATTTTCTGTCAATATTGAGTTTTGAATAGCATATCCTCTTCCACTATTATATTAGTTGCTCACGTTTCATTTTACACTATATTGTTCATTTTTATCAATATCATCATATACTTTTTTTATTTTATATTAGTTGTACATGTTTCATTTTACACAATATTTAGAAAATCATAAATACGATTATTAATTTTATTAAATTACCATTTATCCATATTAATAATATCAAAATAATTTATAAAAAATATGATTTAATAACATAGGACATATAAATAAAATACCATTAAAATAAATACAAAGTAATTAATAAGCTTTTAAAAAAAATTGAAACTTCTATATTCATTTAGTCTTTCAAAGAATATTAATTGTAACGATAAAATTAAAAAAATAAATTAATTAATTTTTTCTTAATTCAATAAATAAACAAGTAATTGAAACATATATTTTTAATCAGCTGATCAACTAATACGAAACGAAATGGACGGTCATATAAACAAATCAAAAGGCAACAAAAAAGAACCATCTTTTCTCATCTCATGCAAATAGAGACAAGAAAGATACTCATCTCACCTCCTATAAATACAAACAATTTTCTTTACAATTTTCAACAATAGTAAAAACCAATAACAAAAAAAGAAAAGAAAAGAAGAATGGAGAAAAAGGCTCATCCTTTACTTAGAGGAGGAAGAAGAGAAACAAAATATAGCCATGGATTTTCTTCATCAGAAATAGAAACTTTAACATCTATTTGTGAAACAATTCTTCCCCCTCTTCCTCTAAATTCACTTCAAGAAAATAACAAAAAAATTCAAAACTTTCATAAAGTTTCTGGCTCTCAATATCCAATTCCTGATGAGGTATGTAAACAAATAGTCTGTCAAATTTATTGTACTGCTTACTTTTTCTAGTCGATATACATAAATTTTGAAAAAAAAAGGATAAAAATCACATCTTTTACTTTTCTTCCTTTTTGAGGTAAATTAAAGTAATTTATAGGTAGTGGAGTAAATCAGTTAGTTGATCATCTGAACTTTCACGTGTAATTCTCTCCTTCATTTTTCCTTCCTCTACCCCTACTATACTGCTTACTTTTTCTAGTTGATATACACAAATTTCGAAAAAAATGGATGAAAAAGGCCATCTTTTTCTTTTTTCCTTTTTGAGGTGAATTGAAGTATTTTATTGGTAATAGAGTAACTCATTAGTTAACAATCTGAACTTTCACATGTAATTCTCTCTCCCGTTTTCTCTACCCTACTATGTTGCTTACTTTTTCTAGTTGATATATCTGAGTAGACGGCTGTTTAGGTTAATTCTTTGAAAAAAGATTGATAAAAAGCATTTCTTTTTTTTAGGTGAATTGAAGTAATTTAATGGTCGGAGAATCTGAGTAACTCAATTAATTGATTATCTGAATTTTAATTTTATTGACGAGGATTTAAATTTTCTTTTAATTTTTTTGTAGGTTGCTGAGATTGTGATGAAAAGGGCTTTTTTTGAAGCAAGAATGTTGGTGAGGGGTTTGTTAAGAATTCTATCAACAAGAATTGGGAGTTTGTTACTTTGTGGATTATTTTGTTTTGGAAAAAGTTGGCCTTATATTAACAAATTCTCTGATATTTCATTGGATAAAAGAGAAATTGTGATGCAAAAATGGTTCAACAACAGATTTTTTACTCCTGTTAGATTGGCATTTGTGTTTGTCAAATTCTTGTGTCTATACATCTTCTTTACTCAGGTAATTCTCCTACTCGCTCGTCGGTGTCTGATATTTGTATTAAAGTTTAACTAAACTTGCATCCGTTTCGAAAAGTCTCATGTTGAGTATAAAATATTTTCTAACAAAGACAACTTCATACTTAACCTGAAACCTCTAATTAAGAATAAAAAAGTAATTATCACTCCACCGTGACCGTATTGATTTTATAGCTTTTTTTTAGTCTAAACATGACCCATAGTTTTTGCAGGGCTTTGTTGTCTTTTTCACCTTTTTTATTTTGTATTTTTCTTGAGTCTAAACAAGGGCATGGCACATGGTTTTTGCAGGGCTTTTTTGTCCTTTCCACCTTTTTTAAAATATATTTTTATCTTGATATTTCAGTTATTGATTAATTCTAATTTTAGTCCTTATAATATTTGATAAAGTATTTACTAAGTTTCGACTATTTTTAAAATGTGAATTTTTAATCCTTTTGCTGATGAATATTCATAAATTTCCAGAATTAATAACCATTCCACTGTTTAATTATCCATATTCTATGTTAAATTCGTATTGAAATTCTATATTTGAAGATAATGTACTTAAAATAGTTCAAATATAACATTTTCTACCTAAAGGAATCAAAAGCATATATTTTAATTAATCAAAAGTTATATGTGTTCGAGTCATTTATCACGAGGATCAAAATCAGAATTTACAAATAATCAATAAATGTTATTCTCCTTCTTTTTTTTTGTGATATGGGTGCAACATGCTAAGTTAAAAATCTCAAGGTACCTTATAATATTATGCTAAGTATTTTATCAAAATATCTTTCTTGATTTTGGAATTAACAAATTCCTATAAATTTGTTTTGCTCAATATAAGCCAGCTTGACTTGAGTGTCCATAAAGAATTGGTCACTAGGAAGTTTCATATTTTAATTATATCTGAAATTGTGCTAGCATCATGTTTTTAAAATTTTACTTATTTTATTTTCAAAGCTTCTTAAAATCCAACCTTTCTTGATAGGTTGAAAAAGATTTTACCGATCGTGCGTTTACATCAAATCAAATTAATTTACCGTGATTAGTGATAAAAAATGAAAAATATGTATTAATTAATAAAAGTTCAGGTAGTCAACCATTAGAGGTAAAGGGTATTAAATATGATATTTTTAAATGAATTTGACAAAAAAAAAACTATTATTTTGGGAAAATGACCTTTCCATTACTAGCTTATCCCATTAGAACACATGCTATGCAAAAAAGCCTTATATGGACAATTTGAAAGTCAAAACATGTGACTATTGAAGATAACTTGTACTTTATTGATCACTGTTTATTTATTGAAAAATATCACTTTTAATTATTTTTTAAAAGAAGTTAGGTGGTTGAAAATGATAACTCATTTATTTGGAGTTTTTATTATAATAGGTAACTTTTTATATGGACCAATTTCTTCTTTCAATAGAATAGAAAAAAGGACACTTCATTGTTAATTTGGTCCCAAGATTTTGATGTGCATCTTTTTTGTTACACTAAAAACAACATCAACAACTAGATTGCTTCTCTATGAGCTATGTTACTCGGACTCTTCAAATATACTGGGTGCGCGTGTTAAATTCTTCAAAAATTATGTATTTTTGGAGGAGTCAACACGAATGCCGCAACATTTATATGGAGAGCCCGAGTAACATAGAGAATATCAAGTAATCTCTCCATACCAATATATGTGATGGTGTTTGCCTAGGCACGGATTTTTAGAATGAATAAAAGACTTTTGAAACTTTGGTTCAAAACAAGCCATAAATATAGAAATGTATAGTTCTTTTTGAGTTTGACTAAGAAAAGAGAGTCACATAAATTGGGACTGAGGGAGCATTTGATGTTGAAACTTTTTTACTTACAAATGCAGTCCAATCATTTAGAGAGGCATTTTCATCATCATTTAGTAGATTTATTGGACCTATTATTTTTCTTGACTTGAACTAATTTGTGAGTGCTTTTGACCTATGTTGTTCGGATTCTTCAAAAATGACAACGAGTGCATGTAAGTAGTGATGTGACACAGACGTGACAACATGTTTGAAGAGTCCGAGCAGCATAGCTTTTGACATTACATTCAACAAATTTGCATATACTGATCAATGAAGTTAACAAAAGAACCACAAAAACTAGCTAAAAGTGCTAAATTGAGTGTCTTTTTCTTGCTATAGGTTGGTGAAGATTCAAAAAATCCAGCATGGGATGATATTGGTTATCAAGTAGACAATGAAGAGAACTCTTCCGAAACACCTGATGAGAGACCTCTTCAGAAGGGAATCATCGAAACTATATACGAGACAGAATCAAGCATTGTAAAATCCCTTGTCGAAAAAGGACTAAAAGTCACAGA
Organism: Solanum gracilifrons; assembly: GCA_029582605.1. Classification (NCBI taxonomy): domain Eukaryota; kingdom Viridiplantae; phylum Streptophyta; class Magnoliopsida; order Solanales; family Solanaceae; genus Solanum; species Solanum gracilifrons. Next base: position 7,370 of record JAJOOH010006619.1, on the reverse strand, counting down.
AGACACAAAAAACAACATGTACAAGGTTCAATGTGATGTTGTCATTGTTGGTTCAGGCTGTGGTGGAGGTGTTGCAGCAAGTGTTCTTGCAAGTTCTGGCCATAAAGTCGTTGTTCTCGAGAAAGGAAACTACTTCGCGAAATCAGACTATTCTTCCCTTGAAGGACCTTCGCAGTCTCAAATGTATGAATCAGGAGGTATACTCTCAACTTTGGATGGTAAAGTTATGATCTTGGCAGGTTCAACAGTTGGTGGTGGTTCTGCTGTTAACTGGTCAGCTTGCATTAAGACCCCTGACTCCGTTATACAAGAATGGGGCGATGATAAAAGAATCTCCATGTTCAAAACCCCTGAGTATGTATCAGCTATGGACAAAGTTTGTGAACGAATCAACGTGACAGAGAAATGCACACAAGAAGGTCTACAGAATCAGATTCTTCGAAAAGGGTGTGAAAGACTTGGTCTTGAAGTTGAAGGTGTGGCAAGAAACTCATCCGAGGATCATTATTGTGGCTCGTGTTGTTACGGATGTAGAAGAGGTGAGAAGAAAGGAACTGATACAACTTGGCTAGTCGATGCTGTGGACTGTGGAGCAGTGATTATAACAGGATGCAAAGCCGAGAGATTCATACTCGAAAAGAAAAAGTATGGGAAAACAAGAAGCAAGAAATGCTTAGGAGTGGTTTCAACTAGTATGAATAAAGATATCACAAAGAGTATATGTATTGAGGCAAAAGTGACCATTTCAGCTTGTGGTTCTCTTTTGACACCTCCACTTATGATCTCTAGTGGATTGAAAAATCGAAACATTGGTCGAAATCTCCATCTTCATCCAGTCATAATGGCGTGGGGGTACTTCCCCGAGTCAAACTCTGATCTCAAGGGAAAAATATACGAAGGAGGAATCATTACCTCGGTACACAAAGTGGGGAGTCATGATTCGAATGTAAGAGCTATTATAGAAGCTCCTGCTTTAGGACCGGGATCATTTGCTGCTTTATGTCCTTGGACATCTGGAGAGGACATAAAGAATAGATTACTCAAGTATGACAGAACAGCTCATTTATTTGCAATGGTTAAAGACGTTGGATCGGGGGAAGTTAGGTCCGAAGGAAGAATTAGCTACACGTTCAATGGGATGGACAAAGAAAGTTTGAAACTTGGGCTAAGACAAGCTTTAAGGATCTTGATAGCAGCAGGAGCTGCTGAGGTAGGTACTCAACGTAGCGATGGACAGAGAATCAAATGTAAGGGACAAAGTGAAAAAGCACTCGAGTCTTTTCTTGAGACGGTCACAGCAGCTGAGGGACCAAAGTCACTTGTAAAGAATTTCACAACTTATTGTTCTGCTCATCAAATGGGGAGCTGCAGGATGGGAATGAACGAAAAGGACAGTGCAGTTGATGAGAACGGGGAGAGTTGGGAAGCAGAAGGACTATTTGTTTGTGATGCTAGTGTTCTTCCAGGTGCTGTTGGTGTAAATCCAATGATCACTATACAGTCTACTGCATATTGCCTATCCAAGAAGATAGCAGAGATAATAAAAGACGGAAGGTTCTCAAGATAAGCCATACTCAGCTACTTATCCTCTTTATATATATATATTGTATCCATACGAATTTGTAATGTCTAGTCCTTCTTTGATTGTTCAATGTTTGTAATTTTCATTTGAAGTTAACACTTTGTATGACTAGTATGGATAAAGAGGATATCAATAAACAAAATATTCATGTTTGATGTTTTGTCCCTTGCATCAGCTTCAACATTCTTCAGACTAATGTTAAATGGTGAAAAACACACCTGAAGTATCACTTTTTTGCGAGTTTCATACCTGAACTGTTATGTGTTTGCTCACCAACTATTTATCAAAGCACACCTCGAAGTTAGTGTATTGGCTGCGGCTGGCGATTATGTGTTTGCTCACCAACTATTTCACATGCCTTTTGGCGATTGTATTCAAACACTTGGTCTACTCAGCTTTGAGGTGTGTTTTGATAAATAATTGGTGATAGTTCAGGTAGGAAACACAGAACACTTGATACTTCATGTATGAAACTCGCAAAAATAGTGATACGTCAGGTGTGTCTTTTACCTATGTTTCTTAAACTCTTAAAAAATGTCATCGGGTGTGCGTCGTATCCTTCAAATGTAGTGTATTTTTGGAGGATCCGTCACGGGCCATCAACATTTTTGGATAGTTCGAGCAACTTAATTTTTTACTATTATCTCTTATTTTATTCCTACTTATAACACAGAAATGCAGTTTGATAAATAAATAACAGAATGTGGATAAAGGATCATAATAGAATTGAATTAAGTCACAAGAAGTGTTAATGACATACAATCATAATGTGGTAGAAGAACCAATTATTCTGGGAAATCAAGACTTCTTCTGATATTTACTAAGAATAATATAAGATCTCAGAGATACATTGCTGATCACAATTGAGTTAAGAATGAGAAAAATATACAAACAGGCATGGAAATAACATTAGCTTAATGCAACTCTTCTTGGCAACACCTTGAGCCATAAGGCTCGAATCGTTGTTAAATGATCAATAAAATGATGGCGGATTCTCCACTCACACCATAAGCGATAAGTGCCTCCAACTTGCTGCTGCAGAAACTACTGTTTTCCGCTTATTCAGAAGCCTGTCTTTGTTATCCAAACATAGATCTAAAAGTTTTTCTAGCCATCAGAGTCTGTCTCGCGGAATGGCAATGGAACTGCTTTCACTGCCCTGAACTTTCCGACATTGTTCAAGTGCTCATTCTCCAACCTAAACAATCACAAATAAACAGTAAGGAATCTTGTATGTTAAGCACATAATGTCTTTGCTAGCCTGCTAGGGACTTAGTGTACCTGTAGAAGTTCCAGTGACCACGTCGAATAACTTCCAATGAGGCAAGGAAAAAGTCAAGTAAACCCGACTCAAATGGTCCAACGTTGAAATGCATTACTGTCTCCACCCAAGCTACTCTCAAAACCAAATTCAAAGCCTATGTATTCAAAATAACATGTTCAGATATATGATATTGTTGTATGTAACACAAAAACACTGTCGAAAGACGAAAGGACTTACAATTGAAGCATAGTAAATGCTCTTATTCTTCAAGATTAGTTCATCTCTGAGCAAAAAGTTTTTGGATTTCAAGTTAAAAAATCCCCAGTCCTTTACAAAATCCCAATACAACTGATAAACTGTGGCTATAACTGAAGTCACCAAGACGATCGAGAACCATAACTGTGAGTCAAGCTCTCTTGCATAAGTTAGCCTAGCACCAGCTGCTACCATAGCAGAAACATACTTTCCCAAGTTAGCCAAGTGATTTATATCAGACTCGTCGAACCATCTCCTTGCACACTAGATAGATAACAGAACACACGAGTTAATTCACTCCGAAAACTGTCAAAGTTCCAATCTTTAGCTGTTACCATATTTACCTGCATTGCTCGCCAATAATATGGCGCGAAAGAGATAACATAAGCAAGCTCTCTGTACATCCTTCCAGATTTGCATGTTGGAAGTCCATGAGCTGTCAAACTTCCAGCAAGAAAATAGCAAGCTGATGACTCCAAATGCCTCATCAATGGGATCTAAATACAGAAAACAAAAGCAAAGTTAAGAATGCAACTTCGTGGACGTTCATACTTTGTTCTGTAGTCTTTTAATTACCATATACTTCCTATAATAAAAGGCTATATGTCAACTTCTCGGAGACAACTTTACTGTTGTTCCAAAGGTCCCCTTTGGATAGAAGATAATGTGAAAAAAAAAATTGATAGTAAGGTTAGCTAACCTGGCTTGTAAGTTGATCAGCCATGAAAAAGTCTACCATGAGGACCTGCATCAATATCATTATATCTGAGAGATCAAGAATCATTAATAAAAAAACGCGTTCATGATATTCAGGATATGAAAGTACCTTGTAAAACGGAGAGCAGACGATGTTACGTATCACTTTGAGGAAGTAGAAGCGTGTTGGACGATAGAAAACGTTCAACGGACATATCAGCAGAGCAAGAAAAATCTGAAAAAATGCAAATGGCAAGATTAGAAAGGTATGCATTTGAGTCATTTCAACATAAATGTTACTACTAGTAAACAAGATTTTTCGGTTAACAAACCAGTAGTAGAATTCCAGGAATTGCATCGACTTGGCTCGGAGAAAATCCATTCGAAAGTAAGATCAAGTGAACAACTAGAGCTCCAACAACAGAAGTCATTAAGCAAGTTCCTATGAGGAAAGCATCTCTGTATTTGAGAGCTGTTTTAGGTTGAAACTCAAATATGAAGTTGTAATTGATCCTTGTGCCTTTCCATAGGAACAAATTGCATCCATACATGAACAAATGCAAGCTTAGCAATGCAAACATGCTGCACAACATTACACAAGTAAACTCATCTTTAGCATCATACAACACTGTAATATTCGAAAAAATTTAACTTCATTTACACTATTACTGTAATTTAACATGTTATAGCACGTTACAACAACAATATATCCAGTGTAGATCCACAAAGTGGGAGTCTGGGGAGGTTAGAGTGTACGCAGACCTTACCCTACCTCAGAGGTAAAGAGGTTGTTTCCGATAGACCCTCAGCTCATGGAAAAACAGTGCAAAAGCAGTCCAGAAATAGCACAAATGAAAGTGAAAGTACACAAAGCATTCTGAACAGTAACTACAACAAATCGAAGTACAAGTAACAACAGATAGTAACAAAAATTGAAGGACAAGAAACTATAGGAACAGTACTACGACTACTACTAGTATCGGAGTAGTACTACGATTACTAACATTCTACTATAATCCATGTCCTCCCTCCTATCTAAGGTCATGTCATGTGTTATAGCAATTAATTTTACTTTATTTTTCGGGTAACTAGTTCGACTTATTAAAGGAGTGTTACATGATAGAAAAAGAAACAAAAATTAATTTTGGGAGAATATAAGTATGTTCCTTAACATAGCTTAACGAGTTTAAGTTTTATGCACCAACAATGTAACGACATATTCTTAACCAATCATGTCACTTATAAGACAGTTACATATAAATTACAAATCACAAACTATAAAAAAGAAAAAGACATTTTCCATAAATTATGTCAATAAAGAGGGAAAAAAACATGAAAATAAAGTGAGTAAAATAAGAAAAAAGTACCTGAAAACAGGGTAAACAGTTTCAACATAAGCAGCTTCAGTTCTTGTAGAAAACATGCCACTCAAATGGGCCAAAATTGCATACACACTAAATAACGTCACAAAACAACCTGTGAAAAGCCCTGCAAATCGATAAAAATTACTAGTTGTATTTAACTTATATACACTGTCAGTATAAGAAAAATTCACACTATCAATGTAATTTAACATGTTACAACAAGTTTCTCGTCATATTTTACATGTTCAATAGACCTTTTTTATTATTAGTATGTAAGTGGTTCTTAATTTGACCTAGGAACGTCAAATGAACTGAGTTAATAAATGTGATCGATGCGACGACCCTTCTAACTCAGAATCACTTCAATATGTTTTTTTTCTTTGTTTATTTGTTCTTTTAAATCTCTAGTTGCAATTTAATAGCTTAAAGAAATTGATTTTTTTTCCTAGAATAAAGTAAAATTATACTCTATATTGCAAAATGTTTTTCTTGTGGGACAAAATTATCTTTAGAGTTTATGTGAGCTACTAGTTATGTAACCCCAAGCAATTGACAACTTCATTATCAATGAGTTTATTTGAGTGACACCTTGACCCTTTTTTTCCACCCGGTGTCCGGAGCCCACATTGGAGCCTCGATTAAATCTGAATCGCGCACTGGAGGGTCCATTCGGGGTACACTCCCAACAGGATTTTCTCCATTCCAGAGCTCGAACCTTGAATAAATACATTAGTCACCCAATTCCCATGTTTGATATTCCTTCTAATCCATATTTGTTGTCATATTTCGATTCTCTGGAGTTAATTTGACTAATTTTCAGAATTAATTAAAAAATAAGAATTATTACTATTTATCTTTTTGTTGTTGTTCTGTTCCATATTAATTGTCCTAATTCGATTCTCTGAACTCAATTTAACTAAATTTCGAAATTAATTTTTTTTAAAAAGGATTATTAATATTTTTTTGGCGTTGAAACTTTAGTGAACTTTATTTGTACCTTTTATTAGCACTAACATATGTATATATAGATGGATCTAGAGACACATATAAAAAGGAAATTTTTTAAATTTTTTTGTTTTATTATTTTTTAATAAGGGGGGTGGGTGGGTGAGTGAAGAATTTTACCAACAAAAAAAGTGACCATATGAGATTCTTTATTCTGTTGTGGTCTTAAGAACTTCATTGCCTTTTTCCTGTCACTGTTTGCAAAGTGCTGTGTGAATAAGGACTCCACTTCATCCATTAGTCTAACCACCTTCTCACCATTAAAACAAAACAAAAAATAAAATATTATAACATTAGTACATGCATTTTCCACCTTATCTTATAAAGTAACCATTAACTCATTATTAAACATTAACAACATTATTTTTCATGATAGATTGATCTATCTATGTTGCTCGGACTCAACTGTGGATGTACTTGACACAAGTTGCAGATCTAATGGTCAGATTATTTATTATATAAAATTTTAAGATTCAGGACATGAATATGAGTGTATGATATGATACGATCAAAATATATACATATAATATACCCAAAATATGTCTATCGATACTAGTGCGATAGAGATACTATTAGAAAATATGAAATTAGCTATAAAATTTATCAGTAATTTCTAGCTAATTAGATTTTCATATAATTCATCACTGATCTATAGCTAAATGGAATTAGCATGAAATTTTTATTATTTAACTACAAATTTTTTGTCTGTTGCTAATTTTTCTTATATAGTGAAGAACTTCTAAGGGTCCGAGCAATATTGGTAGCATAATGACATGAGCCTATAATTTTTTCCTTTCAACAACAATCATGACAACAACATGAAACATAAAATGTAAAAAATATTGCACTAAATATATATTTGATACGACAAAAGTCATTTTTAGGAATGCGATAATTCATAAAGATAATGATATATGTTTATAATTTTTACGTGAAATTTACCTTATCAGAGCTGATGAAATGTGATCTTTTTACTTGTTTAAGGTAATTTGCTGATGATTGCTGCTTAGCTACCTGTTTGATAATGAAAAATTATATTGTTACAAAATATTTTAAGTGCCATATGCATTTATTGATTTAATGTAAACACTGACATTTTCATTAATTTTTTCTTAAATGAAATGTACTAACATTATATTTACCTTGTCAAACTTTTTAAGTATCTTCACGAAAGCAACCATATTTAGTGAGCTGAAAAAAAAAA
>JAJOOH010006618.1:0-33434 GCA_029582605.1 Solanum gracilifrons | reverse complement strand
CAGCCCAAATGGATAATGGGCTGCATAATCTTATCTAAACAGCCCATTTCAGAAGCCTCTTACATGTTCGATGAAATGCCTCAAAGAGAGTAAATTATTCAAGTTCTTGATCAATCAACATTCTTGGTTAATGGGAATCTTCAATTTGGTGTTATAGTTTAGTATAAAGATTGAAAATGGAGAAAATAATGGTGATGCAGTGTAATTCATCTTCTCCATTTACGCAGCTATGGCCAACTACAGTTACAGCTACGGCTTATACCTGCAGTTTTCGCTGCTCTAATGTTGTTTCTTTCAGATTTCCTAGAAGAATTAATATGGGGTTTTGTTCTTTTCAAGAAATTTCTAGAAGGAATAGTGTAGTTAACTTAAGAAAAGCTAATTTTTGGGAAGATCCTGATGATGGTAGTGATAGTGAAGAAGAAGAGGAGAGTGAAATGGAAGAAGAAGAAGAAGAAGAAGAAGAAGAAGAGGAGGAAGATATGGATGTTGAGAGTAGCTTTGAATATGAAGAAAATAAAGCTATGGACAATTCTACAAATAGTTTGTCTAACAGGGAAGATGAGTTTGTGAAAGGTACTTCCTTTTTCCTGTTTTCAACTTGAAAAGTGATAGTTTATTCAACAACAACATCATAAGCAGGGTAATTCCACAAGTCGGGTATGGGGAGGATAGAATGTACGTAGACGTTAGATTAGAAAACATGGAAACTAAATCGTAGAGATTTTACATATATTGAGAAGCTAGTTATAGTAGAGATTGGAGAATAGATGGTTCGAGCAAATAATGTTAATAAGTTGTGTAGCAAAGTTTCTTTCTTGATTTAGTTTTGTACCCAAGACCACTTGTCAGTGTCGAAGCTGGGATTTTTACAAAGGATTTCAAACTATGAAGAAGTTAATACATGAAGAAGTCAATAGGATTCAACATCTAGTAATATTAACGTTCCGTCAAAGGGGGGTTCGGATGACCCCCTTGCAGCCATGTGGCTCTGCCCCTGCCTCTAGTGATTGTCATTCTAGGGAAATAACTTTTCTTTTTCCTTGTGATGCACTGTCTGATATATTTTGAATCTCTAGTATCTGTTCTAGTTGTCCAGAAACCAGGGCGGATGTAGTGTATATGTTATGGGTTTGTCCAATACCAGTAGTTTTGATTCAGACTTCAGACGTTGTATGTGTTAAAAGATGCACTAGAAGTACAGATGATTAATTTTGAACCAAACAAATTAGATGAGCTGCGTTAGAATTCCAAACTCGCACCCATAAGTTCAAATCCCGAATCCATCTCTGATTCTGCAGGTTCAATTAGCTGCCCCCACTCTCCCCCAAAAAGAAGTTCATTATGCTGGGAAGTGAAAGATAAAAGTATTAGTATCTACTTTTTGTTTTTATTTCAATATTTCAACAGCTTTTGAGCCCAGAGATATACTATTATAACAAAACGAGGAAACTGAATCCTAGAGATATTCTGTTTGGGAAACTAGAGTAGAAACCGAAGAGTGGATGGTTCCAGTGAATGATGCTAATAAGTTGTGTTGCATAATTTCGTCCACAATTTTTTTTTCTAACAAGCTTCAGTTGGCAGGAGCTCTAGTGCATCACTTCAACTTATCTTTTGAAAACCCGATTGAGTTTCTTTTTAACTTGTGATGCAGTATCTCGTGTCTTTTGGATCTCTAGAATCTGTTTTAGTAGTCTCGATTGTTTCATGTACAGTTATCTGTTACCTTTCGAATCTCAAATATCTGAAACTAGCATGTTCTTTTGTTTTTCAGAGGTTGAACAGCTTTTGAGCCCAGAGGATAGGGAAATTTTGTATCGCAATCAAACTCTAGAGCTGGATAAGATATCAACGGTAAGTTCCAAGGAGATTCAGCTGCTTCTTTCATGTTAACATTCTTCTCTGTTAAATAGATTAGTATGCAAGCTACGGACTTGCTATTCGTACCGTCTTAGATACTACCTACAGTCTTTAGAGACCAAAATCCACATTATTCAAAAGAATCTATGGATATGCTAGTATAATCGCATATTCTTTTGCTGGTTTCTGGAGCAAGTCCTGATACTCTCGAACGTGCTTCTACTCCAGGAAAAATGGAACCCTCTTCACACTTTTGCACTAGCAGGGCAGATACGATTTATGGATAGACTTCTAGAGGAGGGTCTTGATATTGATGCCGTTGACAAGGTATTTACTATATCCATAATATAGATGGTGTTGATTAACGTTCAATACTTGTTTGTTCGTTGTGTTTGAAGTAGTTATTAAGTTAATTGGTGACAGGAAGGGCAAACAGCTCTTCACCACGCCGTTTTTGGTAAAAAAGAGGCTGTGATCAGTCATCTTCTAAGAAAAGGTGCAAATCCTCAAGTTAGGGATACGGTGAGACAACTTGTTTTTGCTTTTCAACTCCATCAACAACTTGCTTAAAGTTTCATTGCGTTGGGTCATATTTAGATCTTTTTCATCATGTTAACAGGATGGTGTCACGCCCCTACATTATGCAGTTCAAGTAGGAGCCTTGCAAACAGTTAAAATGTTGATCAAATACAAGGTTGACGTGAATGTTGCTGATAATGTAAGTGGATGTTTTATTTCATTTTCTGACATTTTTGTAGTCTTGTTAGCTTAGCGACGAGTTATTCTTTCTTACAGGTTGGTTGGACGCCACTGCACGTGGCCATGCAGAGCAGAAACAGAGACATAGCAAAAGTTCTTCTTGTCAATGGAGCAGATAAGTACAGAACGAATAAGGTAAATTTATGTATAATTGTAACTTGAGCGCGGGACTAGAGTTATTGGTGGTGCAATCTTTAAGGCTTAAAATGGTGGATGAACTATGAAAATGGTAGATGGACTATATTTTGAATCTCCTTAGTGGAAATCCCGACTTCACCAATAGATGTGCCAATCCAACTCAAATGGTAGATGAACTATAAAGATTTATAATCCACTATAATCAAAGTGAATATGTATATACCATAAAACAAATTACATGAAAGTCGAAACCTATATTAGGCCGAACCGAACTAGAGAAGTAGTTCAAAAAAAGAAATAAGTGCTTCAACAACGATTTCTTCTTCTTCTTTTTTCTCAAACGTCTTCACTGAACTCCATTTATGGGGAGATTCTTGAAGTTCAACTATGATTTACACGGCAATAGACATCTAGCAGAGGAGCAGCTTATAAACTCGCCTTCTTGGAAAGATGGAATTGATGAAGTTACTGAAACAGCACTTCGAATCTATGGTTGTGATCTCATACAAGAAAGTGAGATTTTGCTCAGATTACCTCAAGCTGTAATGGCCACTAGTCAAGTATTACTTCATCGCTTTTACTGTAAGAAATCATTTGCCCGTTTTAATGTGAATAGTGCTGCAGCTAGTTGTGTTTGGCTTGCATCAAAACTCGAAGAAGCCCGAGAAAGCAAGGCAGGTGCTTGTTGTTTTCCACAGAATGGAATGTAGGAGAGAAAACTTACCTATAGTCTATAGAACATCTGGATACATCTTCGAAGAAATATATTGATTTGTAAGCAGACCTAATCATAACAGAGAGGCATCTTTTAAAAGAGATGGGTTTCATCTGCCATGTCGAGCATCCTCATAAATTTATATCAAACTACCTTGCAACTCTTGAAACACCTGCAGAATTGAATCAAGAACACTCTGTGTAAGATTCAAGAGCGAGGTTGTGGCCTGTGGAGTTGTATATGCTGCAGCCCGTAGGTTTCAAGTGCCCCTCCCAGAGAATCCTCCTTGTGGAAGGCATTTGATGCAGACAAGGCTGATATTGATGAAGTTTGCAGAGTTCTCGCTCATCTTTACAGCCTTCCAAAGGCACAATGCATTCCTGTGTGCAAGGAAGGAGGCTCCTTTGCTACATCAAACAGATCAAGGGACTCGCCATCGCTTCCTGTATCTAAGGAAGGTTTGTTGGATGTTCCACCAGTGGATGAAGATACTGAGGAAGTTGCTAAGGATGCAGTAACAAAATCTGCCCTCGATAAGTTAAAAGGACTCAAAGAAGAGCGATGATGACTCTAAAAGCATGTCTTCAAAAGAGGACCCTGGAAGAGCTGACAATAGAACATATGCTGGTGGAGAAAAGAACAAGGAGAGAGAGAGAGAGGGACAGGAGCAGAGAGAGAGAGTGGGACAAGGAAAGACTAAAGTCTCGTGAACATGATTGGGGAAGGGAATCTGATAGGGAAAGGGAGTGAGACGACTTTGAAAGGGACACAGAAAAATTCAAGGAAAGGAATCGTCATTCAAGAGACCAAGGTCACTCAGAGAAACCAAAACATCCCCCTTCTCAAGATCGTGATTACCAGTCTTATACATCACAGCAGAAGGATCTTCGTAGACACCATTAGCTTGGAGCGGCCTGGCAAAATGTTACCATGCTAAATATGTTTGTGGTTTTTCTGGAGCATAGCTGCAGCTCTTTGCATATAGCTGAGAGTGCCTTCTTCGTGAAACATTGGTTTTACCACACCTATATATATATATATATATCATCTAAGGTCTCCTGTAATCGAGACATTGGTTTTACCTATTTGCTTTTAGTTCCCCTGAACAATTGACATACCTTTGTTGTCCAAATTGCTTGTAGATTAAAGCAGGATTGTTAACTTCCTGCACTGCAGTTATATACTTACGTAACTGGGAAAAAAATGTGTATGCCATAGTTTACTAACACACATTTCACTTTAGTTTATGACTTAACCATGGTATAGTAGTATGATTTGGTGTAAACACGGGTTGCGGGTAAGATTTTTCTGATTATTTAGGTGGGATGATAGTGGATTTTTCATAGCGGGGGACTTCTCTTTGCACTACTTATACCCTACCTATATTTCTTTTTTCTTAAAGATTATGTATGCATATGAAAATTTAATAACCTCTGAACATTTGCATTTCTCAGGATGGTAAGACACCCCTTGATATTAGCCTTTGTTATGGCAAAGATTTCAAGTCCTATGATCTGGCTAAGTTACTGAAGCTTGTTCCTGCTAATAGAGAGCTGTGATTGGCTTCTACAATTTACGTGCAGTTCTTCCGAAATCTCAAGAAGATTAGAACCGTGATGTTGACATTGACGTCTATTCTTCTGCATTTTTACTCCCAGCAAGAAGAAAACAATCAATTATAGTCTAAGAGGACGTGTTGAGATGGATACATAGAAGCACAATTCAGATCAACTTTCGGACAGGAATCACTAGAATTGTAAAATATTTGGGTATTTGTGCAGTCAGTCTTGTAACAGATTTGTTAAAAAAAAAAACAGAAGCTATTTTCTTATGATATATATGTCCCAGTGCTGATTTAGCATATTATATTGTGCAAGTACCAGGTGAATAAGTCATGGATTCTCCATTACTTCGTCGACAACGACGACATACCCAGTCCCAAAAATTGGGGTCAGGAAAGGTAGAGTGTACGTTTACTTTACCACTACCTCATGGAGGTAGAGAGGTTTCAAAAAAGAACCTTGGCTCAACTTAAGCAAATCATAGTAATGAAAAGGGAAAACGGCAGTGAAAACCATTACTTCTATGAAAGTCTCAAATAACTTTTGTACACATGGATCCTGATATGGCCGTAACATATGATTTACTTGCAAACAAGCATATCGAAAACATTTTAACGCAAGTTAGGTAGTTTGCGATAAATAGGTTACACAGTAGTTTACAGTAGGTACTGCAATCATAATTGTTATCTCATCAAACACTGCCTCTAGCATTTTACTGACCGTGATGTGCCAGACATCGTTTGATTAGTGTTTTGAATAGACGGAGGTTTACTACAAGTACAATAACATCTAAAACAATGCACTTCCTGATTCTAAGGAACAGGTCAATCTCCGCTTGCACAGCCTTTACAGCCGCAATGGACACATTCTATAACCTTCTCCTCCCTCAGATGCTGTGGAACTCGGCAGACACAGGTTGTTTGAAAGTTGTGATCCCGCGGTTGCATGCACCTCAAACAGCAGAGACGTTCATAACCAGGCTGTAATTCAAAGGCAAAACCATCAAAATTGTGACAAAGTATACACAACTATGGAATCCCCCCCCCCCCCACCCCCCCACACACACACACACAGAGGAGAAATGTACTAAACAAGAGGCAAAACGGAAATACATTCAGAAAGAAGAGATACACATTGACATATGTTCATGCCAGTGCACTAAAAAAAAGTAAAAGGTGACACAAAACTGAAGCAGAGAGGATGAACATACCTTTTTCCATTTCGCAATCAAATTTCGATCAGCATATCCTTGATCCATGCAAAACTCATATAATTCCTTGGAGATCTCTTTCCTCCTGTGAAAGAGATCAAAAATATACCGGCTCTTCTGATGAGCAATTTTGAAAATAGGCCACAAAGCTTCACATTTTCTTTTGCCATCATGAGGATCATTTTCAGCTGCACCAGCAGTCAAACAACAATAAAATTCATATTGACGTTAGGAGGTGACATCATTTTGACATCATAGAAACAACAAACACAAAAATAGATTTTTATGACAATACCTTCCCTCATTTTTGCTTGTAGTTCACTAAGAGTAGGTTCAATCAACTCCCATCCCTCTGGATATTTGACACGGTTTGTTTTTACTTTAGGCATGACCTTAGCTGCACCAAACACACATAAATGTAAGACTTACTTATCAGTGACCTTAACAGAAGAAAATGCATGTAATTGTAAAACATAACTGACAAATTTATCTCAACTTTCGACTTAATCCAGAGAAACGCCACAAATAATTTTGGTAAATTATAGAAGATGATAGCACAATTGGGTTCCAAAGCACCATTTGACCAACAAAAGCCAAACTGATTTTCTTATGTGATCATGAAACACTACTCAATACATAATCTAGTAAAATTACACGAGCGGGCTTTTATGCTCGGTGCTTCATGCTTAAATTTCAGGGCCAATCATGCTGAATTATGTGTTACAAATTCAAGAAAATTACAACTGAAGGGGAACTTGTTCCCGATGGGAAAGAAGAAACAAGTGCTCATGATTGCAGGTGACATGATAGAAGAAATATATGCTGGCTGATATCTCTTTCAGTTTTTCTTTTGTTTCTTTCCCTTGTTGCCAAATACACAGAGCAAAGATGTTTAACAACTTAGTAAAGAGGCTACAGGGGAGTACAAAGAAAAAATTCTGTGAACTGCAAGCCATTAGTACTCGTAATTAACATGACAATAAGGGAGATTAAAGATAATAAGTTTTGTTTGTAATGATATCCCCTAGGCAAATATGATAACAATATTAAATAAAAACTTTACCAATTAAAAGAATAAAATGAAACAAAATTCTTCACAAAAATATAACAAAGATCTTTTGGATTTCTCCACATCTTGGCACTATTACACGATAATAGGTCATAATAAGAATTTTAGCAGTAGTGCCAACAACAACATACCCAATTAATCCCTGTGGGTCCAGGGATGATAGGATGCACCCTACACTTGTGGGGTAAAGGGGTTGTTTCCGATAGACTCTTGGCTCAAAAGAAAAGTATCCGACGTAGGATGATCGTGAGAAAATAAAACAGCAAAATTGTAAAGATACAAAACAAGTACATCAACATGTAGTAATACACATTGAAGTATAAGAAACTACGAGATAATTAAATAGTACTACTAAAAAGGAGAGGAAGAGGCTAGCCCGCTACCTCTCCCACATATTAGCAGCAGTGCCATTAACACAAATTAGCATGTCATGTTAACAAAGTTGAGTGTAGAACAAATTAGCAACCCAACTGGTATCAGAGCAGCTGCAGCGCAGCAGCAACACTAAACTGAAGGGCCACAGTAAGTGTAGTTTACTTTAGGCTTTGGTCACCCAAGCTTGGGCGTCAGATGTGTGAGGATAGGGAATTCGGTTGGGCTGATAGAATCTTGAAAAAGAAGAGATTAACCTTAAGGAGCCCAGCAGAAGCTCTTTATAAACTTTGGTTAAAAACCAACCAGAAAACCGAATGCTTGACAGTGACAACTAAACTGAAATACGAAAAAGAAAAAAAACTACAAACAAAATTGACCATGTATCTCTAATCTCCCAATCTCTTCACATATCTCAGCCATCACTTGCAATTGTCTCCATCCCTTATTACCCAATCTTGTTCCACCTCTCTAACTTATTTATTTATTTAGGCTCATTTCTGGTTCCTATTGCCTCAATTGTTGACGTTTAACGTCAATTGTGGCAGCACAAATATGACATCAAAATAATGAAATATAAAGACACTGATGATAAATATATTGTCTCAACTTTTACTTCACAATGCATTTCCTTTTGGACTAGCTATTCTATATTTAGAATACATGCCGTTTAGATTTAGTTCTTTTAAATGGTTTTCTTCTTTAGATCACCAAATATGTAGCACCGTGGTTTTGGTTTTGTTGTTTTATCAGAAACTTGTATGATCTATAGGATTACTCTTTACTTGCACTACGGAAGACCGAGACTACAGTTTTGCACCCAAGGGTGTGACTTAGAGTCGCCCCTTCATAAGAGGTTCATTGGCAAGGAAAAGTATGCCTTAGAACCTTGATGACGCTCAACACATTTTGAGCCTCGCACCAGGGCTTGTCCTTTTTCACATTGGCTACACAACCGTGATTGTTTGTGCATTTTTCACTCCAATACTAAATGATCTGTCTCTTAAGAAATATTAGGGTTTCTCGGTCTTGCAACAGTAACATAATCATGCCCAAAATCTCATAAACCAAATTATACATTAAAATTGCAATTTAGTGTTTCTGTCGGTCATGCAACAGTAACATAATCACGCCCAAAATCTCATAAACCAAATTATACACCAACTTGACAGTAATTGCAATTTACTTTTTTTCACTATAATTTAAATGCAGCAAATAAAACGTCACTTCCGAATTTCAGAAAATTTAAACTAAATTCCTACAACACTATTCGCAAATTCAGCAAACATTGTGTGAGATAATCGAATACAAAGAACTTATTAAAAGCTTACAAATTTAACCAAATACAATCCACTAGAAAGGAAAAGGACACTTTAATTGTTCAAATAACACAAAAGCAACTTACCGGTGTCGAATATTAACTTCCGATCAAACTTAACGACGGTGGCGGTGAAGACGACGGCGTCAGAGGCGGAGGAAGCTCCGGTGAGGTCTGAATCTGGAAACTTCGATTTCTTAAAGTTGCTTTTGTTCTTTTGCTAATTCAAGTCGGATCTTGGAGCGGAATACGTGGGTAACCCGAATCCGGATATGATTTGACCCTTTTTAAATAAAGAATAATGTGAATACATATAACTTTTGATAAGTTACTTTTTGTGAATAATATTAGACTCGATTTCTTATATTTGCTAATATATAATTCAATCTTATAAATAAATTATTAAATTATGGTCTAATTTCTATAATAACTTATAAAATCTATATGTTGCTTAACGTTTTATCGAACTCCCTTCGTCTCATTTTATGTGGTACTGTTTGACTTGGCACGGTATTTAGCTAAAAAAAGGAAGATTTTTGAAACTTATGATTTAAAACAAGTAAATCATTTCATCAAGAGTAAAATGAGAATTAAAAGTTAAAATGTTTCTAATTATAGTAAGGTGATATTTTTTTGGGACAGACTAAAAAGGAAAAGATGGCACATAAAATGAGACAAAGGGAGAAATATTTTCTGTTTGCAAACAAAAAAAAAAAACTTAAGAGAATGGTCCAAAAGTAAACAATACAACTAGAACCTAATAGTGATTTATAATCGAAATACAATCAATAATATACTAGAATAGATTATTGAAAATAATAGTAAACAATACAACAAGAACCTAACAAAACAATCAATAATCTTATTTGAATTATTCATTACAAAAAAAATATGATTTAACGTTAATTTTTAATTTTCAAATAAAAATGATTTTTTTAATTATTATTTTCATGATCAAACATCCAAAAAAAAAAAACACTAAAAACTATTTCATTCCATTTTACTCGCACAAATTTAAACAACTCCAATTAATATTTATGATCAAATATAATCAAATTAATATCATTTTCAGTTTAAAAATAAAGGAGACAATTTTCCAAAAGAGTACTACAAATTTCATGGCCGTTTACTTCCTTATATAATAAACATTACCACTTATTTGATTACTAGATATAGGACCCGTGCCAACACGGGGCCCAATATATATTATTTTTTTATTTTAATTTATGTCATATTATGGAATTTGAGAAGTTATTAAAAAAATTTATATGATTTTAAATTGTTAGTTATTGTGATTTATAATACTTTTTTTATATAATTTTGAAAATAATATTTATTACTCTCTTTGTTCCGATTTATGTGGCACATGCAGGATTTCAAAAATTAATCATTTTTTATATGTCTCTTTAATATATTAAGTTGTTAATTATTGTATTTTATAGTACATTTTGAACTTAATTTTAAAATAATATATGTTATTTCCCATGTCCCAATTTTTAAATAATATATGTTATTTCCCATGTCCCAATTTAAATAAAATCAGTTTCGTGAAAAATTTAATTGTTATAATAAAGTGTTGTTATATAAAAATGTTATAGAGAGACCTATTCCGACAGGCTTTTCCTTGGAAATTTATGTGTTTCGAGTAGTGTGATTCCATTAAAGAAAACATTTTCCATAATAAAAAAAACTAATAAAATAGAAGTGTAGGAACTGGCTTGAACATCATTATTTACGAAAAGAGTTATTTCTAATCAAACTATATTGATATTTTATTTAATAATAAATTTGAAAGAGTCATCAAGGTACCTATAAGAAAATAAAAATTATTGACAACTACTATTACCAAAAAAAAAAAATTAATAGTGTGAATTTCAAATTGTTACACAACCAACTAGTCCTGCAAGATAATTAAGATCCATGTGTTTAGTAAACATCATTAATTAGATTAGTACCTATTTGTTGCATATATTATTGTTGGCCATAAAATATTCATCATTCCATTTCAAGTATATAACTAATAATTATTATATTCATAAATTGACTAATCAATGTAAAAAGATTCTCTTTCTTTTTTGTTTCTTGATTAATATTTGATATTCGAATTGGGTCGACTGAATTCGAATTTACACATTATAGGGTCTATTTCTGAGGACGGTGCTTTCAATGGAATTCTTTTTTCCATTTAGAAATTGACCAAATTCGATATCACTAATCAAAATGAAGAAATTTCAACCATCTCGCCACAACTCAAATTAGTCACTAAAAGTTTTTGTCTCTAGTTAAATATTTTTAACTATGGTATATTGATTAACGGCAACGATATATATGCCACAAGCAACAAAGCCCATACAATTAAATTTGTAAATAATATACAACTTGGGAATAAAGAAATTAGGAAGTTATACTACCAGTGGAAATTTTCAGCTAGAACAAAATTCAAATGTATAATAAATATTCATCATAGAATTGACTAATATTTCATGATGATTTTAAGACTATCGTAAGGTTTATTGCAATCGTTCTTTCTTTATTCAGGCTTGAGACCAATGATGTGTAAGCTATGCAAATTAGCTCAAACACAAAGCTCACTAATGCCCACATTTCACCCCATCGTATTTTGCTAATATTACATATAAATTCTTTTGACCTACTTTTTTTTTCAAGATTACACCCCATAGATGTAAGATGTACACAGACATTATTTCTACCTTAATGAGGTAAAGAAGTTGTTTCTGAAGGACTCTCGATTCAAAAGGGAACTATCCAACATAGGATTATAAGAAAAGAAACAACAAAATAGCAAGAAACAAAATCATCTTTGTAACTCTCTCTCTCTCTCTATAAATAAATATATATTAAGAAGTATATATGCTAAGTAATAATAAAAATTAATAACATATCAAGTGTAAATTTCACAAGTATGGTTTGATCAGCAGGGTAGAATGTATACAATCCTTGTCCTAACCTTTTTGAGGTAGAAAGTGTTTCCGATGGATCCTCAACACAAAAAGAGAAAGTATTCGACGCATAATTATAAGAAAAATGATAACAAAAATAGCAATATATAAAACAATCTCTATATCTATATTGGTTATTAAATTTGGCATAGTAAAGCTATTAAATGTATGTGTATTTTTGTGAGAATAAATTAATAAAGTGGTGAAATATATGTAATAAAGTAAAGTTCTTGTATAATAATGGAGAATATAGGCTACTTTGTAAATTCAATTAATGCAATTAAGAGGAAAAATAAGGAAATTCAGCGAAAATCCTTAACTAAAGTATAAAACGCATAGGCAAAATGCGATTTATGCATAAAATTTGAAATTTTCAAAGATGTACGGTCCAAAATAAATATTACGTTATGTTTCTCAATATATAATATCGGGTAATGCTAAATGGCCAGAAATTTAAAAAGTCTATAATATCCTTTTTATTTTAAAATAAACTGATCTTTTTTCCATTTTTTTAATTAAAAGGTAGTAAAGTTAAAAGGGTAAAAATATTCAAAAAGGTAAAATAACATAGTGTGAAATATGTTGTTTTACCATTCTGGCCAAATTTTCTAGCCAAAACGATTTTTCCATATAATATCATACAATATTATATCTTGAAAAATTCATATTATTTTACTAGATAATATATAAATTCTCTTGACATAATGTTTTTTTGGCTTCATACCAAACACACCTTTTATGTATAATATTATATGTATAACCATGTATAACAAGTATATAATATCTATATATCAGTTAAAATAAATAAAAGAATTCCTTTTATACTACACAATAAAACACAAATCCCTTTTATAACCATATATAACAAGTATATAATATATATCATTACCCTTTGTTTGGAATTGAAGGAAATTAAGAAAAAGGAAGGAAAATGAATGAGAAAGTTAAAGAAAAAAAAGGTTTTATTTCCTCTATTTTGATTTATAGCATTTTCTATCTGAAACTATGTGGCAAAGTGAGTGGTCTCACATTTTTTGTAGTATGTGAGAGCTAGAAAATACGTCAAAAAAATATTCAGGTGAATAAGTTCACATAGACAAAGTTAAAAGAAGGAATGACTTCACTAAGGTCACCCATATATCCTAGCTAATCTGTATAACTCTCTCCTTCTTTGTTTGGACTCGGAACTCATAACTTTTTGACAAGCTCACGTAGGCGTAACTTAAAGTAGCAGAATGCAACTTGAGGACTTTCGTGAGGGCACCCATCCTAACACTCACATTTATAAACATGGTACACTTAATTTTGAAATTTTAAAATTCAATCTAGTGCATTGAGTAGAAAATATATTTAAAAAGTACCTTTTATTTAATTTTCTTACAATATTGTTATGAGATGACTTTATAAATCGCTTAATATATGGTCCCCAAATCAAGAAAGAAGGGTGCAAAAACTTTGCTTTCAAAAGAATTTTCATTCAATAATAATAATCGGAAAAGGGTCAAAAATACCCTTGAACTATTTGAAAAGGTCTAAAAATACCCCTCATTCATCTATTGGGCTAAAAGTACCCCTCATTCGTCTATTGCGCTAAAAATACCCCTCCATCCACCTTTTTGGTCCATCTCTACCCTTAAAACTAACCGCCACTTTAAAAAAAATATTATTATTATTATTTGTTCCATGTCATTTTCTTATTGGATAAATTAAATCTCAACCCATTTAATTTTCCCCTACCCACCCATTGTAGTGAACATGACCCAAACCCAATTAGAAGACCCATTAAAAAATAAATTGATTGAATTTTTCTTCCCTCTTTTCTTATTCAAAATTTTCAAGACTACTTTCAATCAAATGATACAATGTCCAGTGATATGAAAATTTGTTGATGGTGTCTAGTTAGTGTAATGTTCTTAATTGTAATTACTATTATTGTTGGTATGATAGTTAAATTGTGTTTAGTTTGATTAATATTCTTACGTTTAAGGAGTTGGAATAATTCGTAAATTTCATTGTAAGGTATTCCATCGTTAATAAAGTAAATTTGAACCACTTTTATTTTCGTTTTTGGACCAGCTTTGGTGTTGTTTATCATCAAATTTTGATCCAGTTTTTAATCTCATTATGGTGCACTTTCATTGCCTTTTGGCCTCTGTTTTGATTTAGTTTTTGGTATAATATAGGTGCAGGTTTGCTTTTGTTTTGTTATAGTTTAGGTGCAATTTTGATAGATTTTGGTGTAATTTTTTTACGCGATGGAAAGAAGACTGCAAAAATCAATACTCCTTGAATCCTTCAACTTCAAGTTAGTATTGCAGCGGAAATTGTATTATTTGATTGAATATTATCTTGAAATTTTTGAATAAGAAAAGAGGGAAGAATAAAGAGGCTTGGGGTTAGGGGAGAAAAACGCAATCAATTTATTTTTTAATAGGTCTTCTAATTGGGTTTGGGTCATGTTCACTCCAATGGGTGGGCACAGGAAAATTAAATGGGTTGAGATTTAATTTATTAAATAAGAAAATGACATGTAACAAATAATAATAATAATAATTTTTTAAAAAGTGGCTATTTATTTTAAGGGTAGAGATGGACCAAAAAGATGGATGGAGGGGTATTTTTAGTTCCCCTGAACAATTCAGATCAACTTTTGGACATGGAATCACTAAAATTGTAAAATATTTGGGCAGTTGTGTAGTCAGTCTTGCAACAGATTTGTAAAAATAAAACAGAACCTGTTTTCTTATGATACATATAAAATTAAATAAATTGGAAATTTTATTTGATACAATTAAAGATGAATTGCTCATTTATTCTTTTTGTTTATATATGCATTGTTTGATAATTTCATTATCCCTATAAGAAATAATAAATAAAAAATGATTTATTCTGATTAAAAATTGCAAGAAATTATATAAGTAAAATTTCACAAACTACGTTCTCGCCTAAAATTTATATAAAATACAAAACACTAATCTACTAAATAAAAAATTTAAGAAATAGGATCATACATGATATTTTTGTTACAAAATATTTTTTTGAGTGCACAATAAAATATGCACAAAGACGCAGCATGGAGAATAACATAATCCAAAAAGAAACAATAATATATAGAGGGAAAATTTGGAGAGGAATGAATTGACACTATAACAATAATATTCATGAAAACAATTACGTACCTTATATAGGGCCAATAAGCGAATTACATATCAAATATTTGAAATATTAAGATGATTTCATATCTAAAAGTTGGGACTATTTAAAAGTGCTTTGAGTTAATCGAGATTAAATTATCAGTGTATAGTCATGTATACTCATGTATAGTTAATCTCTATTCAACTTCTTGAGTGTATCACAATGTATAATCAGTGTATATTTAGTGCATGTATAAGTATGCTATATAGTATAATTAGTGTATATTTTCTATGACTTTTGGATAACTATATAATATAATCAATGTATACTTTCTATGACTTTTGACAAGGAAGATTGTATAGTCGGTGTATATATTTCCTATGACTTTTGACTATTTTTAATGTAAATAAAAGATGACTATATTTACTGTAAGCTAATATCTTTATCGTATATATGTGAAAGCCCTTCAAAAAAGTATTGTATAAATAATGTATATGAATATATGTATATATTTTTTATACATATACATACGTCACATATGTATGATCATACACTATGTATACAATATTGATACATTGCATTACTATTTTATATATTATTGATACATTATATTACTATTTTATATAATATCGATACATTACATGTACAATACTTATTTTTGTCACATGTATGGAAGAGTTAAAAATTTACTTCATCACGTTCTTTTCATTTTTAATGTGAGAAATACCTTGAGATACAAAAAATGTACACCTTACCCACATTTTTCTCCCATATTACCACAATTCTCGTGTGGCTAAACCTAGACAAGACATTAAATATCAAAAAATAAATAATCAATTCGAATCAAAGTTTTTGATAATTTAGTATTTGGTAATTCAATATTCGAGAGTAAAATTTAAGAATTATATTATTCGGATTTTGTTTTGGTACGAGACTTTAGTATCATTTGGTATTCACTATTTTACGAATACAAAATTATTTACTTACTGTCCAGTCATTGGCGTAGGTCAGGCTTGAGTTGGCCTGCAACATATGAGCCTCAGGTCCAAACCACAGACGCAAATTACGTTCAGTAGACCCGTCCACGGTACGTGGAATGCTGCCAGTTTTTGGTAATTTAGTTTTAAGTGAGGAGGGGGCGATTAGTTAGTTAATTAACCTCATATAAATAGTTAATAGACCCTAAACAAATCACTTTAACTCATTCATCTTAGAACTCTCAAATTAATCTCAAGAAATTCTCTCTCTAGGAGCAAAGAAGAAGAGGGGCAGCATCTAGGTCGTTTCTCCATTGATTTCAAGGTATGTGAAAGCTTAATCATCCATGGGTTCTTCCACCCATGGAGCCCCCATAGTTTCCCCCTAATTATGCACTCAAAAACCCAATGTGTCTTCTGTGCCTTCAATTCTAGGGTTGATATTGAATCACTTTTCATCTTCAGAAATTGTATTGGCTCCAATTCTCGAATAATCAATTCTATTTTTTTGAATTCATGCTTTTCCGATCTCAGTATCTTAAATTCAATTTTAGCTTTCATTTATTTTTTTGAATTTGATACATGCACAGTGAATTCAATACTCAAAATCTTAAATTCAATTTTAGCTTTCATTTTTATTTGAATTTGATACATTTACAGTGAATTCTATACATTTAACTCAGTGACTAAACAATGCTTGTAACTCGGTATCTGAAAAATTGCTTTTGACAGATCTCAGTGAGAGACTTATGTGCCTGTAATACTTCAATTCTAGGGTTGAATTTGAACAAAATACTTTTCAGCTTCAGAAATTGTAATGACTCCAATGCGTTGAATTATTCCATTCTATTTTTTTGAATTCATGCTTTAGCTATCTCATTAACTTAAATTCGATTTTTGCTTTCATTTTCTTTTAATCTGATACATGTACCATCAGTGAATTCAATACATGTAACTCAGTGAATTCAATAAATTGCTTTTGAGATCTCAATGAGAGACATCTGTGCCTGTAATATTTCTGTGACTGTAATACTACAATTCTAGGGTTGAAATTGAACTAATGACTTTTCAAATTCAGTAATTGTTATTGCTACAATGTTTTGAATTATTCCATTCTATTTTTTTGAACTCATGCTTTTGCGATCTCAGTAACATAAATTCGATTTTAGCTTTTATTTTTTTTTGTATTTGATACATGTACCATCAGTGAATTCAATACTTGTAACTTGGTATCTGAATAATTGCTTTTGATTCGTTTTAGTATTCAATTCTATTTAGCTAGTTATAGGCAGATAAAGTTATAATCATGATTTCTAACTACTTTCTAGTCTTGTGATTTTTGTTTAATGTTTTAGATGACTCAAACTAAGAAAAACAAAAAAAAATGCAACTACTAGAACCAGCTCAAACTCTAGCTCCACCAGCTCCAGCTCCAGCTCCAAACCAGTAGCATGGAGATGCAATTACTGCAAAGCAAGCAATATTCTATACAGATGATGAAATTAATGCACATCGGGAGAAATGCAAAACCTATCCGGTAATTATGTTCGAATTTAATTGGATCCAAGATAATAATCAATCATTTATGGTTTACTATTGTCTCTTACAGGTAAAGAAGACACATCAAGAAAAGGGGAAAGGAAATAAACTTGTCAACTAACTATGGTTAACACTGGCTTTTATGACTGTTAGTGTAATGACAAAGACTCCTACCTGTTATGACTAAGACTCTTAGCAATTAAGACCTACAGTTTCATACATGTTAAGCTCGCTCTTGTTATGTTAAGACAATGTGTTTTGTACCTCTTAAATTTGTACTCGTTCCAGTTAAGACCTTCCTTCTGTTTTGTACATGTGCAAAACTTATGTTTTGTGACTGTATATCTAGTAATTGTGCTATAAAGAAGTTCTGTGATGTGCATGTGTCAAGGGTGGTACTTGTGCTATAAAGACCTAAAGTTCTATCCCTGTGTCAAGGGTTGGGACTGCCTGCCTTGATGAGGATTTTGACTTGCTTGGGACTGATAAGGATTTTGACTTCTAAGGCTTGACAATTGCTTGAGTTAAGGGTTAAGAGGATTGTGCATGGTAAGAGGCTTAAAGATTATTCATTTCTTAAGGATTCTTCCATTCTAAGGGTACTAGCGATGCTAAGACAATTGTGCTAAGGATTTTGACTTCTAAGGCTAGTCACTTACCTGTGTTATGGGTCGTCTCTGCTAAGAGGCTTGTGACTTGCCTGACCTGGTAAAGATTTTGACTTCAAAGGCTTATTTGATTCTGCTAGGAGGTTTGTTTTCTTCCATTCTAAAGGTAGTTGTGCTGCTAAGACAAAAGCCTCTACTAAGGCTAGTCACTTGCCTGTGTTTATGGTTGTTAATGCTAAGAGGCATGTGAGAGACTTGTGACATGTCTCCCTCTCTTAAACTTCTTCCTATCTAAAGATTCATTCTTCATTACTAAGACTTGTACTGCTACGACTGCCAAGGATTCTTGTGCTGCTTAGACTGCTAACAGCACTGCAACTAAGACTGCTTAAACTATTATGTTATATTCAAGATTATATTAAACATATTGTCATGTTGATAGATTAAAATTCACACAGATTATAAAATGAAAAAGACTAATTCAAAGGTAAACATCTGGAAAAAATTCAATACGAAAAACAATTAAAACAAAGAAAGATAATGATCCACTATGAACCAAATAGAGTCACGCAATTTGGATTGATAGAAAACAGAAGATCTTTAACGTCTTGGGACTGTTTGCTTTGATGAGGCTTGTGACTTGCCTGGGAC
This sequence comes from Solanum gracilifrons, assembly GCA_029582605.1. Lineage (NCBI taxonomy): Eukaryota > Viridiplantae > Streptophyta > Magnoliopsida > Solanales > Solanaceae > Solanum > Solanum gracilifrons. Next base: position 14,558 of record JAJOOH010006618.1, on the reverse strand, counting down.
TACTAAGGATTTTGACTTCTAAGGCTTGTGACTTGCCTGAGTTAAAGGTTAAGGGAATTGTGCGTGCTAAGAGGCTTAATGATTATTCCTTTCTGAGGATTCATTGTTTCTTCCATTCTAAGGGTACTAGCGATGCTATGACAAGCCTGCTAAGGATTTTGACTTCTAAGGCTTTGTCACTTGCCTGTGTTATGGGTCGTTTCTGCTAGGAGGTTTGTTTTCTTCCATTCTAAAGGTAGTTGTGCTGCTAAGACAAGCCTCTAAGGCTCGTCATTTGATTGTTAATGGTTTTTATTGCGAAGAGGCATGTGACTTCTATCCCTTTCATAAGCTTCTTACTTTCTAAAGATTCATTCTTTATTTCTAAGGGTACTCGTGCTGCTAAGACTGCCAAGGATTATTGTGCTGTTTAGACTGCTAACAGCACTGCAACTAAGACTGTTTAAACTATTATGTTATATTCACGATTATATTAAACATAATATCATGTTGATAGATTCAAATTCACACAGAATATAAGATGTAAAAAACTAAATCAAGGTAAACATCTGAAAAAAATTCAACATGAAAAATAATTAAAACGAAGAACGTTAATGATTCACTATGAACCGAATAGTTTCACCCTATTTGCCTTGAAAGAAAACAGAAGATATTTGAAGGAAAACGAGCAGATATCGCTTCGAGAAGTGATTTTACCTGTGTTGTACGAGGGCCTCAAAACAAACAGTGTGTAAGGTCTTGCAACTGGATGAGGAGATAATTGAGTTTTTAACAAACAGTGTGTAAAATCAATCTAACATATTAAAAACTAATTCAACATAAACAAATTGGATCTTGTAATAATAAAAAATTGATCTTTTTAACATCTAATTCGTATAAACAAATTGAATCTTGAAATAATAAAAAAATTGATCTTTTTAACATCTAATTCGGATAAACAAATTGAATCTTGAAAGATAAAAAATAATCAATCTTTGACATCTTGATAACTAATTCATCTAGATCTTGAAAGATTAAGAAATCAATCTTTTAACATGTTAAAAAACTAATTCAAGCAAGGATAAACAAATTAGATCTTGAAAGATTAAAAAATTTAACATCTTAAAAACAAATAAATTGAACCTGGGATAACAAATTAGAACATCAAAAAAATTAATCTTTAACATCTTAAAAAGCTAATTCAACCGAGGCTAAACAAATTGGATCTTGAAAGAACAAAAAAATCAATCTTTAACATCTTAAAAACGTTTTAATTCAAGGGTAAACAAATAGGATCTTGAAAGATTGAAATTTCAATCTATAAGATGAAAAACTAAACCAAGGATTAACAAAGTTGAAAGTTGAAAAATTCAATAAAAACTAAATCAAGAGTAACCAAATTGAATCTAGAAAGATTAAAACTTCAATCTATAAGATGAAAAACCAAATCAAGGATTAACAAAGATGAAAGTTGAAAGTGAAAAATTCAATAAAAACTAAATCAAGTATAAGCAAACTGGATACTGAAAGATGAAAATATCGATCGTTAAGAATGAGAAGATCAACAAATTGAATCTATTGAGTCTTCTTCTTTGTTATAGATCTAGATCAATTTTTATAAAAAATAAAAAAATTAGGTGAGAGAAAAGTTAGGTAGAGAGATTTATGGTCTGTGGACTATGGCTATGGATTATGTACTTTCTTCTGAACTTACATAACCTAAACACTTGTGGTCTATAAATTATTTTTCTTCCAGTCCTTCCCTCTAATCTAAATATAAACTTCACCCCACCTTAATACAAGGGACTCAAATAAATATTGACGCTTCGATAGAAAAAAAAAAACAAATCCTACCGCCACCCTTCACTTAACCATAAAGTTATTTATTATGTCGTATACGGTTTAAGTTTTATCTAAAATTTGCGCATTAAATTTTTTAAATTATTTGAAATAAAATTTAAATATTTTTAAATTAAGTAAAAAATATAATAATTTACAAGTCGAAATATTTAAAAGATATATAAATAATTTATAATTAAAAAAGTAACTTATTTTAAAATTTGAAATTTAAAAAATATTAAATAAATTAAAATGAAAGAAGTATTAAGGTGATCTATTTTTACACCACATTCACCGAATGGTAAAAAAAGGCTTTGAAAAATTAAGTTATTCTTTTTTGGGACCGCAAATGTCTCTTTTCACACGCATCTTTTTTTTTCGAGAAGGCAAAAAGCGTGGGAATCCAAGAGATGGATATAGGGAATAGGTAGGGTTGATTTGTCATGTAATGCTTTTTTTTCTTTATGGACAAAAATGGCTCCAAAAAGATTTACTACCATTTTTTTTGTATTTTTTTAATTAATTATATATTTACAAATTACGTAAATCTATATCTATCTCTCTATACCTATAAATCCGTTGATATGACATACCTCATTCATCAGAAAATGAATTTATTTATTTTCTCAAATTTTTGGATTTTCTTTGCATTTTTTAGTTTTACAAAAATTTATTTAATATGACAGATTAATATTAGTGTAGTTTTATTAGTGTTGTTTAAAAACGTCTTCCATAAACGTTGTCATATTAAAAGTCATATTCCAATTAAATTTCTTATCATTTATTTACACATTTAATATTATTCCAAATTCATAAAAACTACCTCATTTGCTGAATGCTTATTTTTACTTTAATTTTGCATTACTTTCATCTTCTCCCTTTTTCAAGTTTCATTTTCCTTATTAATATATATTTTTTCCTTCTGCAACTTCCTTCTTATGTCTTTTTTATCCTTTATTTGTTCACACTTTTATGCTATTATTTGTATTGATTTAAAAAAACATACACTAACATATATTTTATTAGAAAATAGCTATTTTATAAAATAAGTAAAAAAAATTATAATTGCGCAAAACGCAGACAAATTCATTAATTATACGGAAAAAGCTCAAAAATACTCCTAAACTATCGAAAATAGCTCATATTTACCCTTAAACTATATTTCGGCTCAAATATATCCTTCCCGTCAAACTATTGGGTCAAAAATACCCTTCTTATTAATGGAAGTTGTTAAATATCATGTGGATGCCACATAAGCGCCAATAGGGTTCCACTGCCACGTAGACTAATAATTTTCCCCTCAATTCGAAACCCAGCCGCGAAATGAAGAAATCTGTGAAATAGTTTCTTACCCTAGCCGCAAAATGAAGGGAAAGGGGTGAGGTGAAATCGTTTCTAAGGAAAAGGGAGAAATGAAGGGAAAATTAGATATTAGGGGAAAATTATTAGTCTACGTGGCAGTGGAAATGTGGCATCCATATAGCATTTAACAACTTCCGTTAATAAGAAGGGTACTTTTGACCCAATAGTTTGACGGAAAGGATAGATTTGAGCCAAAATATAATTTAAGGGTAAATATAAGCTATTTCAAATAGTTTAAAAGTATATTTTACCTTTTTCCATTAATTATATTATAAATTATAATAATTAATAAGTTTGAAAAAAAAATGAAACTCATAAAAAAAGTAACTGAACGTGGCTTCGAAATGGCTCTTTCAAAAAAGTGAAGTCTAAATTAATAGAGGCATAACACAATATTTCTCAGAGAAAGAAGTCACAGAGAATCCAATGGAAGTAGATTTGAGGAAGGAATAGGGATATAATACAATATTTTTTATTATTTTTTTATTTTTATATTTTGAAAAAAACTCAACCGTTCAAAAGAATTATATATGATAACTATATGTTGCATACAGCTCAATGGGATTAAAATATATATATTTGAAAGTTTGTAATAACATAGGATTAGAAATATTTATTTCTTAAAAAAATGATTTAATATGTGATTTCAGTGCAATGTTTTATCATATTTTAATATTTTATTTATGAACTATTATTTAAAAAAAAAAAAAAGGATCTAAATAACGGGAGTTAATTTTACATATCATGGGAGTATGGGTGTTAGATAATTTATTGTTACGGAGGTTTCAAAAATTTCCACTATTCCATTGAGTCCTAAAGTTAGTCCATCCATTGTCGTGATAAATTATTAATATGATTACAAGGAATTTCTACGGTTTTCACTACAATTTACTAGCCAAAGTCATTTCAAATAACTTGCAAAAATATAAATTTATGCATGTGAAAAAATTATTTATCATGAAGAACGAAAAATTAAAAATCGACACGAGACAGGAATAAAAGTGCAAATGACCCGTTAAGATGTCAACCAAATTAAATGGTTTTGTTCCTCGTCGACATAGGTCTTTCTAGATAGTAGTTTATATTCTAACTTAATTTCGTATTTCGTAAATGATTACCTTTAATTTTGCTAATTAAAATTTAGAGGAAAATAAGACTGCTTCAATAAAATATTTTTGTCCCTTGAGAATTGGACTTCTGAAAATAGAGTATATTCACTTAATTTATTCTCCCTTCGTCCACAATTACTTGTTCAATATATCAATTTAGAAAATTAAAAATAAATTTTATCATTTAATTTCTAATTTACTCTTAATATTGAGTATTGACTATAGTCATTCCTCAGTACATGTCAGTAGACTGTTAAAACGGCAATTTTAAATCTTAAAAAAACGTTGAGAACATTTTCAAATCAAACGATGGAAGAAAGGCATATTTGAACCATTTAAAATACATTAAGGACATTTTTAGACCTTTAACATTTTGGAGTAATTAGTATTATTCAGTGTTAATAAAACTAATATTAAATTGCCACATACTATATTATTTTGCTCAATATTTGTTATACTTGAGAAAGCAAGGATATTTTCATTTTCTTTCATTACACATGAATCTGTGAAGTATACCAAAGATCAAGTAGCAAGGCCCATTCTCATTTCTGTTGGACTAAATTTTTTTAACTAATGTCGAGATTTTTTTCGCAGTACTTAATAATTTTCTCTTTGAATTAAGTTTCTCATGGCTTATTACCATGATTCATGAGTTAAAAATTCAATGTGGTTGTGTGTCTTCCAATCATCAAAATATTTATAGTCATAAGACGATCAATGAAAATTTTTCGAAGTAAGGATCACATTTTTTGAAGATGTAAATGAAATTATCAAATGAAGGATTCTATTCGATGAAGAGTTCCCTAGCTGGAGGGCTTTGCACCGAAAATGAATGAAATAGTAAAGTCTTAATAACAATAAGGATCAAACACTTACTAAAGAATAGTCCAATTGATTTTTTACACTCTCTATATTCCATATTAACTGAATTTGTGAGATAACACATACTTATTAAAAAAATAAATTAAAGGACATAATTTAAACCATACTTTCCACTATTACCTTTTGTAAAATCATAAATATAATTTTGCAAGTAGTGCACTTTATCTCTTAAAAAATATCAAACTCCATTAAAGAAAAGAGCAAATATGAAAAAAAATTCAAACATCTATACTCACAACATGTTTTCAAGTACGATCCTCTCAAGCTCACAGACAATGTTTTATTATTGCCTAAACTTGTTATTTTTTCCCGCTCCAACACTTGTCCATTCAATTTGTACCTCCAAACCTCTAGTTCCCCTTCATGGTGAGATAGAAATACCGCTAGCATTCTTTCATTGTCGACATATTCTATGTCTAAACATGTTGGATTAACTTGTTTTCGACGTCGAAAGTAGCTCCCACGAAAATCCCAACTAGGAATTGAGTTTTCGTTGATGGTCAGTATTCCCAAATTTTCTTTATCTCCCCGTACGTACATAATATTATTTTTTAAAAATATCGGATTATTACCTCCCGTTAAATTAAAACGTGTATATCTATTTGAATCGTGTAAGTCATGATACGTCCAATTAGCGTCTCCAACTTTGATGATGTAAACGCCTGGGGGAGTACCACTAAACTCAAAACCAACAACTTTGATAAGTGTGCAGATTTTGATTGCATTAGTTTTCATTATAATTCAATATTTGGTTACTCTGTACGATTTTTGTTTTGCTTAGGGTCTGTTTGGAAGGACACCCTGGTAATTGGATTTGATGTAATTGGTGTAACTATAATGTCTTGTCCTGTTTGGAAGGACATGTAATTACTTGATCAGCAGGTAATTTGTGTAATTGGCAAGAGGTAATTACACTCTACAATTCACAGGCAGAGGCTGTGAATTGCTATTAATTACATGGTGTAATTACCACATGATTACTTTTTAATTTCTTTTTTTTTATTTCTATTTTTATTTTTTTGTTTTAATTTTTTTTTACTTCTATTATTTTAAGTTCTTTTTTTTTTAATTATTCTAAAAATTTGCAAAACATTATTTTTTATTTTATATTATTATATTTCATTTCATTTTCTTCTTGTTCTCAACCTTACTTTACGTGATTCTATGGAATTTTCTTGTATTATCTATTTCTTTATGCCATGTTTATTTTCTCATTAGCATAATTTTATTAGTATTCTAATTTTTAAATTAAAATAGAATTTATTGTTAAGTAAGGTTATAGACTGGCGTTTTCTTTATTAAGAAAAAATAAAAATAAATCATATTTATTGCTGTTGAAATTTTTTATAAGAGTATTATGTTAAATTTTTTGTTTTGAATTTAAACTTATATTATATTTTCAATTTCATTTGTTTTAGTAATATTGAATTTACATTGCACGTGATTTTTAATTAGACTTGATAGATTATATTTTTGTCAAACATTTAATAGTTTATGACATTTTATTTATATATTATTCTTTTTATCAAACATGCATTTCACGATGTTCGTAGAAACTTCATACTTTTAGTTGTTACAATCAATTCAATTGAAATATATTAATTTGAAAAAATATAAATCAATTCTTTTTTCATAATATTAGTTACTATAAAATATGTTTATTAATTAATATATTTTCAAAAAAGAATATATATCTTACATATTTAATTTAATGTCATTTATAAAGTTTCTTATTTGTCTAGTATAAATTTTGAATAATTAATTTTTATTTTTAAAATTTATTATAATTTTATGATTGTAATTGTGCATCCAAACAGAACATGTGTAATTACACCGTGGCATCCAAACAGGACATGTGTAATTACACTGTAATTACACTGTGGCAACCAAACATGTCAGTGTAATTACTAGACAATGTAATTACTACCCTAGTAATTACACCAATTCCAATTACCAAGTGACTTTCCAAACAGACCCTTAGTGTTTTTCCCGTGGGATTGAAAGATTTGTTATTTTTATTTTGGATAAATGTGTCCGTCCATTCTGTTATGTAGTTCAATCTTATAAATAAAGTATTAAATTTTGGTCTAAGGATTAATGTTTTATTATAAGATTTTCAATTTGCTCAGAGAAAGTCTTTAATCTAACAATTCAAAAGATTCATAAGTTGCAAAAATTATTATAATTACCACTCGCACTAACATTAACCATTAATTACGTAGGTTGACTTTAGTTTGAATAATTAGCCACATTTGTATAATTCGCCACATCTGTATAATTCACAACTAACAATTTTTCGTTTGATTTGTATTTGTATATGGCGATAACTTCCTTTGATTTTTCAGTTTTATCAAATATGCCTAAGTTGTCAAAATTTGTCCATGAATTGATTAGATTGAAGAATGATCTTTAGTTATTAGCTTTATTTTTGGTGTAACTTGTGATGATTGTGCACTTACACACATGATTAGTTGTTTCAGGAATATCTCAAAGGAATTGGAGTTGGAATGAAGAAAGAAGAAACAAAGACATGCAAGAAAGTGGCTAAGGCAAAAACCAACAGTGGCTCCAGCCACTGAAAGGCGCGGCGCTAAAAGATCAGAGTACCTTTGTTGGCGTACTGTTGGGCGCGCTGCGCCAAGGCTTGAAGATCAGAGTCCTGTTTGTGGAGTACTGCTAGGCGCAACGCGCCAAGGCTCAAAGTTCTGAAGCCCTTTTCAGCAGGCGCGCCGCGCCACAATGAAGTGTTCTGAGGCGAGTTGGAGGCGCGAAGCCCCCTTTTGCTGATTTTTCCAGCTTAAAAATCATTAAATAGGATTCCTAATTGTAGTAGGTTTTGTCTCCAACTTTTCCAACTCTTATAAATACACCTTTAAGGCTCATAGTTAGGGTTCGACTTTTATTGGGTGTGCAAGAGCAACTATCAACGTTTGTAATAGATTTTGATCTTCTAACTCTTCTATTTTCCAAAAATCACATGAACAATTATATTTTGTGGTTTTCTAATAGCATGAGTGGCTAAATGCCTTAGTTTTGGGGATGTAGCTATGAATGGATTGTTGATTGTTAAAGGCTTGTTGAATTAATTCTTGGTTGTCATTATAAGTTACTTATATATTCTTGTTTTAGTATTTCTTGACTGGCCATCTAGAGATAAATCTCTGATCTAATCTTAAAACTGGTTAGAAAGACTATAGAATATAGAGAGCTTGATCGACCCATTTGATTGGGGTGGTTTGTGTTTAGGAGTGACACTCGGATGAACAACTTGTTTGGTTACGAAACATGATGAAATATAAATGATCGTCAGTTAGTCTGTTTATCCCCGCTCAACGATGTAGTTAGACAACTAACTGGAGTAGGTGACTAGAGGTGTATAGCCCGTCTCATACAATTAACCTTGTAAATCAGTAACTTGATAACTGAAATTAGTTCTAAGTCGATAATATGATACATGAGATTCAATACATGCTGCAGCCCTGAAATTTTCTTTTACTTGCTTGAAACATCATATTAAAGTCATGCACAATTGGTTACTTTTATTTAGTGCATAATTAGTAGTAGTTAACAATCATCACAATCTTTTAAACGGTTACTTTTACTTTTATTTGTAGAATTAAGTGTTAGATATAAATTGATCATAAGTCCCTTGGGAAGGATAACTCGTTTCTTTAAGAATCTATATTACTCGCACGACCACGTACACTTGCGTGTATATCGGGGAACAACAATCACCATATACATTCAATCTTTTTTTGTATAACTTTTTAAAGTTTGCATAAATGTGTAGATTTCGGATTTTGTATAATATAATATATAATGTAATTTGTATAATATAATTTGTATATCTGTTTAATGTTCATGTGTTTATGGTTGTATGAATTCGTTATTTCAAGTTTTATCATATTTGTATAATTTCAGACTTTGTATTACTCAATTATACAGAAAACCCACGAATTATACAAACGTACCCGCAAATTATACAAACGAAATGTGAATTATACAGATTATTGCCTCTCTCGCTCGCCTCTCTCCTCCCCCTTTCTCTATCTCGTTCGCTTATCTCCTCCCTCTCCCAATCTCACTCGCCAGATATACAAATACATATGTATACCAGTTACATATATACAATTATCTAATCGATATACACATACAATTCACTTATCTCCCACTCTCTGCCCTCTCTCGCTCATCTCTCTCCTCCCTCTTTCCATCTCGCTCATCACTCTCTTTCCTATAACATGTAGTTACGAATTATAATTAGCAAAGTATAGCTATGGAGCGTAATTAAACCATTTTTGAGTGGTATCATGTGAAAGTTTCCAATAAATAATTTACCCATACAAAGTGTCAGTATTAGTCTACCACAACAAATTACTTTGTAAATTGTTTTCTAAAAATCATCTAATAGTATCCTTTTTTTGTGTCACAAATCCAAAGTTTTGATCTAATTTTGTCTTCTCTTATAAGACCCATCTAGCTAATTAAAAACCACCCAAATAACTTGGCCAGCACCCAAATCATAACCCATCTAGCTAATTAGGGATTTGGATGGCTTGGACTGTTATTTAACAGTTCAACGATCCAAATCCCTAATAGTTAGAAAATTTTTATTATGAATGAGGCACAACTAGTACTAGTTGTAAGAGAAAATTATTTTATTGATTTATATTGTGACTAATGGGATCCACATTATATTTTTTCTTCTTGCCTTTTATTTCTCTTTCCTACTCCTCTGTTTCCTGTCTTTTCTCACTTTACGTTTTTTCTATATCTTTTTTAAACCAATATAATTACTCCCTTAGTTTGTATATATGGAAATAATTTATTCTTAAAAAATTATTATTTTTATCTAAATAATTAAATCTTAAGAGTATAAAAAAGCTCAACTTAATTCTTTGAATTGTCAATTATGTCATGAAAATTGACCACTAAAATTATTATTTTTTCTCTCATTTTTCATTTATCATACTTTAAAAAAATTATCTTCATATTTCATATTTTTTTACCTTCTACTTTTAGGACTCATTCAAAGATAAGAATTATTTCTTTAAAAAAATAAATTCACTTAATTTTAAAATTGATGTTTGATAATGAAAATCTGAATGTAACTTTTTCAACTCGAACATATATTTCAAATCTGGAAAACATGTTATCATAATCGATTTTTTAACTCACTTTTCATTTTTAAAATTGTATTTAAGTACATTCAAACATGAATATCATTTTGAATATTTTGTTTTGTAAAAATAAAACATAACTCTATGTTCACTTATAATTCCGTTTATTTCAAATACAACAAAAAATATATGTTTGGATTCTAGAGCCAAATCCCAAATAAAAATTACCATAACCATGTTTTCTATGTCCATAATCCCTTAATTTTGAATGTGCAATTTTAATAACAACTGTTTCACTAATTTTTTTTATAAGTTTATATAGAGCTTTAATTGTATTTGTATTAAAGATTCATTTTGCTAAACTAGTCTTATTAATTATGTTTTAAATTTTAAAATTTGACTATTAATATATATGTAGTTATTTGATAAAATGATAATTTTTAAAAATATTTTTTGTTAAAATAAATAAGTAAAAAAATAAATTATTTCCTTATACACCAATAATTAAATTAATTTCAAAATAGATTAGGGGAAAAAAATATAGAAAATAAGAAAAAAAGGAAAGAGAAGGGCATGAAAGAGAAATCAAAGGCAAATAAGAAAAATAGAACACGAGTTCCTAGGTTAGAATATAAACTAATAAAATAATTCACTCATACAACTTGTACTTGTTGTACATTATTTCATGTGTATATAACTTGTTCTTCAATCAATATACATTATCCCCAAATTAATTATTGAAGAAATGTAATATTATTTTTATTCCACATTAAAAATGGAATAAGAATCATGAAATAATTAATCCATAAATTACTTTTTCTTAAATCAAACAAACCATCAGTATTTACTAAAACTTGAATCTGCAATTCGTATTTGATAGTCAATTGGGTTGTTAATATAACTAGGCTTAATCATGTATGCACAGTTAAAATTAATCATCTTACCATTAATAATAATATTAATTTTGTCAACATTCTTTCAATTTGTTAAAAGAGGACATGTTACAGGAACCTGTATCTGCAATTCATATTTTGATAGTACAAAAACACTTGGATTTTATGAAGTAGACTAACTGCATTAATTTTGTCAAAATTCTTTCTTTTTGTTGAATAAAAGACTTGTTACTGTCATGTCGTAATTTTACTATCTAGAAAAATCATTTTTTGAAATATTCTAAGTATAAAACGTTTTAAAAAAAATACTTAGAAAAAGAGTTGTTACTTAATTTTTTAAAGAAATTAAGAAAACTTAATTTAAAAGACTTAACATATTAAATTTTTATAAATTTAGAGAAAAGGGGTAAAAGGTACTCATTTACACTTCAAGAAGGTTTTTAAAACATTTGAAGTGTCCGACTAATATGCGGTTATCTTACGGCTTGACTGAATGATCTTTTTGACTAACTTAAAAATTAATTACTTAAAGGAAATATTACGTTCCAAATTATTTGAAAATATAGTAACTGAAACACTTGAAATAATTTTGAAAAGAAAGTAAAATTTTGTCATCATTTAAATTTTAAAAATGATCATAAACAAAATGGTTCCTCTACTAAGGGATATAATTAAGTTAACCAAAATTAGAGTCAATTTAAAACAAACAAAGACGCATGACAAAATTAAATTAGAGGAGAGAGTAGCTATTGGGCCTTGCTTAAATTTTACACAATTTCATTTCTCAGGCCCAACTCCAGATACTTTTCGCCTGGACTGGAATTTGGCCCAAGTTGTTGCTGTAATTTTGAACTTCAGCCCATTTCATCCATGTATCACAGTGTATACATCAGTGTATATCATCTCATTTTTCCAATGTATACGGATGTATACAACCCATTTTTCTGCTTTCCAAGACCTGTTTCAGCTTCCGTTTCTTTGAATAAAGATGAGGCTCACTCAAAGACGGATGTTGTTGGATTTGATCCAACGAAAGAATGTAAGGAAAACAGTTCCTCATTGGACTCATCCCGAAATAGATCTGTTAATGCAAAGCGAAAGAACAACAAGGATTAGGAAAGGAACTCATTCATTAAATGGACAATTAAACAGTGGGCATGACTAACTAAACAATCGGAACTGCATCTCCCTTTTGTATTACATATGAACAAAGTACTTACTAAATCGTGGCTTAATCATATACTAAATGAAATTTAAACCTCCATGAGATTTCTGCTCGCGTGAAGAAGTCGGTTATTGCTGATTGTTGTTGTATCGTTGGATCTTGAGAATTGTATTGTTGGGTCTTTTGGGTTGCTGCTGAATTTTTTGGTGGGCTGCTGATGTGATAAACGAATGGGCTGCTTGAGCTGAAGAAAATAGGCCCAAAACTTTGTCTCTTGTGGGTTTAAGGTGAGGTAAGAAAGGAGCTTAAATTGCAATTTTCTGCCTATCAATATGGTGAAAAAATATATTATAAAATATTAGTCAAAATTCTTATAGTTTGACTCTAACAAAGGAAACCATAGCAATTAAAAGTGGACGGAGAGAGTATTATCTTATATAACAACTTAATATATTTAATAGTTTTGGTTAATTCTCGAAATTTTATTAATGACACATAAGTTGGACATGGAGAGTAACACATTATTTGATATTGCATAAAAAATATAATAAATCACAATAATTACTAATAATTTAAAATATTTTAAACCATATCAAAATTTGATTGACTCTTCAAAAAAATTCAAAAATTTATCTGTATCACATAAATTAAGACAAAATGAATAACATTATTCGGCATGTGCTATGCACGGAATATCATATCTAGTAATTAGTATATTAACACAAGTACTAGAATATTTTGCTATTATACAAGATGACTTCTTATGATTAAAATATTAAGTGTTATATAAAAGTTTTATTATGCATATTTTTAATTTAATTTAATTTAACTTCAATTAATTGTCGAAAGTATACTTATATATGACTTTTTTTCCCCCATCAAATACTTATATATGTTTGTTAGAGAAAAAAACATAGATTTTCTCTTGAATTTGTCTCGAAAAGTCAGTTACACGCTTAAACTATCACGGTGACCTATTACACTTTTACTACTCAAAAGTGAATTTATTCCCACCCTGAGACGTATAACACCACCATCACACTATGTGGTGCATTTACACTCGTTGCCACATCAGCGTCATGTCATAAATTATAATTTTTTGTTTTGTTTTCTTTATTAATTAACTTTTCTTTTGTTGATTATATTTTACTCTAATTAATCCCTAATTAATTATTTTAATTATCTAATAATTATATCTTGTTCATCGCTAAATCTCACCCATTTCAATTCTCATTTCATCGGAAAAATCATATCCGACACCTTCACTATTGATTTTGTTCTTCACCACTACTATATCACCTTCAATTCTTCTTCTTCTTCTTCTTCTTCTTCTTTGTCACCTAACACCAAATATCATCACCACTATTATTAATATTGATTTTTTCTTCTTCACCGTCTTCAATTTTCTCTTTTAAGTTTTGTCACCCGCTACTCATCACCACCAAACCCATAAAGTTGCTATCACCTCCAAACCCAAAAATTGATTAACAACCAAAATTTCTTGTACAAAGTCAAGAAAATAAAAAAGATAGAAATAATCAACTGAAACTTTTCTAGATAAAATACAATTATTCACTAATAAATCTATGAGAATTAACCTAATTGCAAATCAAAAAAAAATTTGTACTTTAAGATTGTGATTAAAAAATAAAGAAGTGTGATGAAAATAAAGAATGAAGAAGAAGAGGACAATGGGTGAGGTGTGAAGAAGAAGAGGAGTGGGGGGTGGGGGTGAAAAAAGAAAATTCTAACTTTTTTTTATTTTAATTTCAAACTGACGCGCCTATTTTTCATTTTGTTTTATATTTTTTCCACGTCAGTTTTAGGAAGTAAGAAGATTCATTTTTGAGTAGTATAGGTGTGTAATAGGTCACTATGATAGTTTAAGCGAGTAACTGACTTTTCGAGACAAGTTCAAAGGAAAATTTATGTCTTTTCCCATGTTTGTAATATATACATCTAGCCATATTTCGGCTTGAAACTACCTATTTGATATTGAAGTTTCGAAATTTTGTGGCTAAATTTGGCAAACTCCAAACATCTTTTGCTCGAAGTCTGTTGAGAATGAATCCTTACCATCTGTATTTTTTGATCAAAGGATAGAGGAACATGACAGATATGTTCAAGAAAATGAGTAACGGGAACATTTTGTGTTTGTTTGGTAAAGATTGAGGCTTGGGCCTAATTAGAATCAATTTAGTATTGAGAG